>CM021100.1:780302698-780587534 GCA_007115665.2 Sequoiadendron giganteum | reverse complement strand
AGAGGGATAGGGGATATATAGAGAATTAGAGGGGGAAGGAGAGAGAGGTAGAGAGGAATAAGTGAGAGAGGGAAGGAGAGAGTGAGAGAGAAATAGGTGGGATGGAGGGAGGGACAAGTAGAGAGGGATATGTGATATAGAGAGAAATAGAGAGGGAAGGAGAGAGCAAGAGGGAGAGGGAGAGAGAAGGGGGGACGCAGGGAGGGAGAGGTATAGAGGGATAGGTGAGATAGAGAAAGAGAGAGGAGGGTAAAGAAGTAGAGAGGGAAGGATAGAGAAAGAGAGAGAGAAGAGGGAAAAGTAGAGAGGGAAGGATAGAGAAAGAGAGAGAGAGAGGAGGGAAAAGAAGTAGAGAGGGAAGGATAGAGAAAGAGAGAGAGGAGAGTAAAGGGATAGAGGGAGGTAGAGAGGGATAAGTGAGATAGAGATAGGGAGGGAGAGAGAGGTGGGATATAAAGAAGTAGAGAAGGAAAGAGAGGGATAGGGGAGATATAGAGAATTAGAGGGGGAAGGAGAGAGAGTTAGAGAAGAATAAGTGAGAGAGGGAGAGAAGTAGAGAGGGAAGGAGAGAGTGAGACAGAAATAGGTGGGATGGAGGGAGGGATAGGTAGAGAGGGAAGGAGAGAGCAAGAGGGAGAGAGAAGAGGGGAGGGAGGGAGGGAGAGGTAGAGAGGGATAGGTGAGATAGATCACTGCTTTCTTCACACCATCCACTACTTTTTACGGCCATAAATAATGTGGGCTCAGTCTATCGACGTAAGTATTTCACCTTATTGGGGTGCAAGTGCTAGTTTATTTATTTTTAATTAGTTACGTATTTTTTTATTTTATTTTATTTTTAGTATGTTATCTATTACCATTCCTAGTGAATTTATCATATCATGCAAGATCCTTGATTTAACCAGAACTATTTAGATTATCTTGATGACTTTGCCTAGTCAGAAATGAATAAAATATGGAAATTATTATATGTCTGAGGTCCTAGGTTTGAATAAACCTTAGGTTGAAAAAACCACCAGCAAGTTCTAACTCTAGAATGACATATCATTTTTCTTTCTCTTAACCAACAGAACCACAAAATCCACCTCACTTTGGACCCCGGTACCTATATCCAATGACAAACCTCACACAACTCCAACAAACAATCATTAATCCATGTTAAACCAAACATTTAATGAATCAATAACATAATAAGATTGGTAATAATATTTAATTATAATAATATCAATGTTCATAATTAACACGCACACGCACACGCACACGCACACGCACACACACTTATATATATCTGCATATTAAAGTCTGAAGTTTCACCCTTAGTCCAAATTACATCGGGGCTAGGGGTCATGCACAATAATTATCAAGGTATCGAGGGGTTATGGCATACTACCCCCTTAGGATTCATCTGGATCGACTTAATTAAAAAAGTAAGGATATTTTAGTTTTATTACATTTTCATCTTCACAAGTAGCTCCTTGTTCTCCATATTGGTCCCATAGAATCTTAACTTGTTGGATAGTTTTGTTACACAATTGCATATTGTGCATGTATATGATTGTGAGTGGTTCAAAGTGGATATCTCCAATGCCTTCCACCTATAGTGCATGCCAATCAATTACATGTGTGGGTCATCAACATATTTCTTAAGCAAGGATACATGGAATACATTGTGAATGCAAGAGAGAGATGGTGAAAGAGCTAGTCAGTAAGCTACACGGCTGATTTTCTCAAGTATCTTGAAAGGCCCTATTGTAAGAGAGGGGAACAACCACTGCAAGGCCCCAGGTCACGAAAGGCCAAGAGCGGTATGGCTGCCCTAACTTACCTTAGTTAAAAGGAAGATTAGGATAGGTGAGATGAGAATGATGAAGACTATGATTTCCTTCGATCACTCCACAAACCTAAGAGTTGAGAAGGGACTAGGCGAGTCAGTCTTTAGAGTCAATTTTGTATCTCAGATAGCTCTATGTCTTAGGATAGAAGTGCGGTTATGGGATGACAGTGTGGCACACTGGCATTCGTACGACCATAAAACCAATGAGACAAGATTTAACTTCTAAAATAAGGACTAACAACCTAGTTTAAGGGTTTCAAGGAGGGTAGAATAAGATTAAGAAATTATGAAACATAAGGATGAATGTGATAAAGAAAGTAGGTTACCACAAGGGTGACGAAGATGATTTCACACAACAATCTTCTCGCTAGCTTGCTCCAAGATCTGTCCACCTGCACACAACAAAGAGGGGAAATGTTGGGGGGTGGTGTTTCCACCTCCACGGACAACCAAGATTGCAATGATAGAAATAATGCAATAAAGAAGAGAATAAAAGATAAGCATACAAAAGACACTACAAAACAGTACGTGCTTATTCAACCAAATGGTAGAGAAGATATGAGGAGCTTACCACCTCCATCCAAAGTTCTCAAGGCTAGTGGAGGAGAAAGATGAGAGGAGCTTAAGCCTCTGCTGCAATGGATTCATCCTGTGCTTTCGCTATCAAATTGATGGAATGGTAGATTTTTCCTATGAGATGTGAAGTGCTGCTACAAAGTTTGGAGTGAATGCTTAAAGTGTGGAGAAATTGTGTAAACGTGTGAAGAAGATGAAAATGGATGAATGGATGAAGAATATGAAGGAAAGAGGTCAAGAAATGACCATATTCGGGTCGGCTAGCCGAAGAAAGGTGTTACACTTCAACTCCCAATAGGAAGTGTAACATTTCTGCAGTCTCCAGTTGTAGGAATCTACCAAGGACGTAAGCATTTCAAGCAGACATCTGCGCATCGTGTGGGCGTCCTGGACAGAAACACCTCCATCGACACGTAAACATGGTGCCAAATGTGATGTGAACAATAGGCTTATGTGGAATTAAGCCTTTGAGTTTGGTTTTCTAAAGTATAAAGGGGTGAAAGGGGAATTTGCGTTAGGGGTGAAAATTTGCTCCTATACATTTTGCCCCCACTTTAGCAAGCACGAATGCTGATGAGTGCTTTGATAAAGTATATTAGTAAGGTTAGAGATGTATACCTATACCGACAAGGAAGTAGATCGCAGTCTGGCAAACCCGAAAGTGCAAGAAGGGACTTCATAACTCCTGGGAACTATGAAGCTGAAGAATGAAAGCACCTTATAGGCTCATGGTCTTGCAAGGGAAGTATCCTTCAAGAAATCTCACATGAAGAAAACTAGGAAGAGCACCTTATAGACTTGCAAGGTAGGTATCCCCCAAGAACTCTCACATGAGGGAGATTGAGTAGAAGGGACTACATAGAGTCAAGGACGATGACATGTTTACCCGTAGATAGAACATGTCAAGAAGTGGCCACGCAGGCCAGTGAATGGATAGTCACATAGACCATCACTAAGTTTGGATACTTTCATAGGGGTCCCTCAAGAACCCTTCAAAAGGAAGAGGTCCACTCAAGGGATGCATTGTTTGAAAGGTAAGGTCTAGTTGAGCTTCCCCCAAGCTAGACACAAGGATATGAAGTAGGTCTAGTCGGGTTGCTCTCGGACTAGATGCGAAGATGTGAAACTAGCCTAGTCGAGCCACCCCCGAGCTAGACGTCAAAGAACTCATCAAAGATAAAGATTTTAGAGGGGTCCCTCAGGAACTCAATGTGAAAGGAAAGGGTCCACTCAAGGGACACACTGTTCAAAAGTTGATGTCTTCTTTCTTGAATCGATTCATCATCAAGGAATCCTTTTGAAAGATGTTCACTTCATCAAGGAATTCGAAAGGAAGGATATGCCCCCACACGAGGGGAATATCAAAGGTGTTCCCACTTCGAAGGAAGGTTCCCAAGTCCTTTCTTTATGAGCTCGTGATGAAGGAAACACATTTTGTTAGGGTTTCAAGTTGAGAATGCAATTCTAATAAGTGTGTGAAGGGGCTTCAAGAAAAGATTTGTTTGGAAACAAATGTATTTTATAAAGACCACGTAATGTAGAAGTGGCATTGTCACACATGAAAGGGACAACTCAAACAAAGAAGAGAGAAAGATAAAGGGGAAGCAAAAGAAAAGAGAAGCGAACACGAACAAAGAGCATAGGGGGATCTAGTTTTGTGGGGTCAAATTTGCCTTTATTTATACATATAATAGGTAACTGTAGTGAGAGGAAAAAGATCATCAATCCCCAACCAGATTAGGAGGAATGCACGAAAGAAAAAGTAAAAATAAAAATTCGAGTCAACATGGAAGGAAGCCTAAATGCTCCCAACGCTTTGCATCATCCCCAATTTACTAAAAGTGAATCACAAACATGGAAGAATGATGATACAAATAGAAGAAGGTTTATAATACAAACACCATTCCTGTATCCAAGCACCAATAGGGGTGATGAGGTTCATCCAAGCACATATAACATGATCATGGGGGAACACATCACAACACACACACATCTAATCTAAAGATCAAGAAGAGGGTCTCCCCCTAACACTGGTCAACCAAGAGGTCGTTAGCTTCCCACTCTAGATCATCATAGGGGAAAGGATGATGGGCCTATAATGGTGTAATGTTAAGGGGGAGGAGCTTTCGATCCTCACGCAACAAGGGCCAAGGCAGAGGGACCTGTGAGGTCTCTGTTGCTCAACTCTTGTGGGTCTAAGGTCAACAATCTTGTGAAGATCGCTAACAAGGTTAGAACTTCATCCACCAAGTTAAATGTACACTTAATGGGAGTGTCATGTTTCACCTTGAAAAATGAAGTTCACGCCCGAGGTTCACCGCCAAGCTCACCGAGCGATTTGGGGGCGATGACAAACTCAGGGGAGGTTGGGACTAGTTCTGTTACCAAGAAAAAAAAGGTTAGCGAGGGGCCACATTTCCATGAAGGTGGACTCTTCTTATGTCCCTCGTTGCTAGAGGGACCACTCTTTACCTTTTTCTTCATCGGAGGAGGCGAACTCCCTGCAAACAAAGAAAGAAGGGTAGAGGGAGTAGAGGAAAGAAGCGCAATAGACACAACTAAAGTGTTAATTATATATACAGGCTTTGGGAAAGGGGAGACATCCAAAATGGATGTCAACAAAGGAATCTCCATGGAAGGAGCGATGAACACTTGCACCTTTCCAAGCACATGCACGCTCATAGAAAAAGCCAAAAGAGACACGGAGTTAATTTGGATGGAAGTAGAAGGGAGGAGAGAGGAGGACACGGTAGGAGGTCCTGATACAAGAAAGGTTGTCTCCTCTTCTTTGCTCTGTAAGGAGTCTTTCTCGGCTAGAAGAGCCTTTTGTCGATGCTTGCGCTCACACGCAAGGCGATTTCTACGGCTCTTCAAACTAGAAGCCAGAATTTGCGAAGGAAAGGAGGGATCCTGCTCAACCATGGGAGTGTCCTCCTTAGCTATTTCTAGTGGGAGGAAAAATTCTTGGATGGGAGTAGAAGGATCAGGTTCAGACATGGCAGGAGAAATTGACTCGAGCGCCTCAACAGCGGGCCTCTTTCTGTTTGTGGGAATGGTAAGAGGTCATAGGGTAAATTCTCTTCGTGAGCCTTTCTTTCTACCATATAAATAATACCAAGCTCTAGGAGACCCATTAGGGAGATCCGATATCCTAATATTGGGTCTACGCCAAGTAGGCATCATCAGACTTAGCGGGTAGAAACCAGGCTTGCTCATCCAATACTCCTCCCAAGAAAGGGGAGTAGACAAGGCAACCCGAGAAGGAGCAAGCTTCCCCTTTCCCTTTCGGGAGGAGGAGGTAGTTGGTTGTTCTGCTACAGGAAGGGTCAACTTCGGCTGCCCCTTGCCTCCAATCTTATACTTCACATAGTTCTTATAAAGTAGGTTTATTCTTTGAGGAAGCAGACCGACTAGAGTAGGCCAAAAGTGATCCAATGAATATCCCCCATGGGACACCATAGTCTGGTATCTAGTATCATGCACCATGTGCACAACACCTTCATGGGAAAACTTAAGGAATTTATGAATTACAGAGACGATCCCATTCATGGAAGCCAACCAAGGTATCCCTAGCTTCACTTTGAATAGGTCTGACTCAGGAGTGATGTCGAAAACCATGTCTATAGTCCTAGGTTTAACCAGGAAGGACAACATTATCGATCCATAGGGCTTTAAAGCAAGACTATCATGCGTATGGATGATAGATTTTGTTTTCTTGTATTCCTCCCTTTGTAGGGAGTTCAAGACTAGAGTCTCCTTTGTGATGACATTCACTATGCTCACTAGGTCAACTAAGACTCTTGTCACAATGTTGCCATTGAGGCGAGTGGGAATGTAGTGTGGAGAAGGTTTGTCATTTGCTGGTACATCTTTTGGAGTGAATGTTATATTCGGTGACCCGTTCGTAAGATGAGGAGAATGGGTAACAATAACCATGTTAACGTATGCTTTAGGATAAGAAACAAAATTAGAGGGATCGATAATCATGTTACGAGAGTGCGACGAAAATGGTTTTGTGTATATCTGTAATTCACCATTAGCTTTTGCCACTAATTTGTTTGTGTTTTGCTTGCTTCCATCAAGACGAATAGTACTATCCTCGATGCGATCCTGTATCTCATGACGCAATTGCATGCAACATTCGGTATCATGTTCGTTAACTCAATTTTATTGATAATAGGTATTTGCTTCATATCAGTTAGGATATGGTTCCCTGACTGGTTTTGGAGTCAGCAAGTTAATGATCTTATCCTTCAACAACTTCTGTAAGATGGAGGAATAGGATTCTGATAACTTTGTGAACCTTCAATCACGTCTGAGGCCGTTGTTATCCACAATGAATACTACATTCACAACAACCTTTCCTTTTCCGGTGATTGATATGATGAAATTTCCTTTAGGATGGGAGCACAAGGAAGATCCCCTGAACTGAACTACCATCTATTGATACTCTCATAGGGCCACACACAAATGTGTGAAAGAAGGGTATTTCATAAGGGAAAACTTCTCTTGCCAAGGCCTTTGTAAGTTCCCTATGAATACCTTCTACACGTCGTAGTCCTAAAGCGGGTATGATATTTTTGAAAAGAGCGCTTGATATCATGGGATAAAATCAGTAATATTCTCATTATCCCCTTGTTTACATCGAACAAGGTCAAAGAAGGTCATCTTAGGCCTGATGTTGGCTTGGAACTATCTTAAGAATTGGTTCACAAGTTGATCAAACGAAAAGATGGAGTTGTCGGGAAAGGAACAATACCATTCGAGTGTTGTATCCTTAAGGGATCAGGGGAACAGTTTTTCCATCAACACATCGTGATGGAAGAAGTCTGTACATAAGGCGTTAAAGGCGGACCCATGTGTTTGTGGGTCCCCTTTGCCATCGTATTTCTCAAACTTAGGAATCTCCATCCCTTGCAAGAAAGGAGTTTTTGGAATTGCTATCGACAATGGGTTGTGTCGGAAGAAGGGCTAGAAGATAGGTTGGGCTGAGGCCTAGGAAAGGTTCTCTAGCTAATTCTGCATCTTCCCCATATTCTAAAGAAGAGTGTTTAGAATAGGGTCATTAGAAGGCATAGGACCACTGGAACCACCACTAGATCCACTTCCTAGACCACCACCATGACTACTGCTAGGGCCACCACTGATGCTACTGCCACCAGTGTGACCTCCATTGGAGCCACCGCCACTTCCAAAGCCACCACCATGACCTCTGCTAGAACCGCTTCCTCTGGTACCACCTCCACTACATAAGTTTTTGCTGGAAATAATGAATAAATCCAAAATATTCTAGATTGGTAGAGTTCCTAGGTCTAGGTTTTCATTGGTTGGATTGTGTAAGATCCCAGGTTGGATAAGTTGTTATGAGTTGTATGTGATCTCATAAATAGCAATTGGTGAGCTATATATGTAATGGTTTGGTTGATTAATATTCATTCAATTTTTTGTGGAGACATTGAGTCTCATATGTGTTTTCTTTCTTGTCTAATGTTCTTATTAATTCTGTGTTGGTATCAGAGCTGAGGAAAGGAGATCACAGATTTGTGGTGATATGTGGAAATTTTGAGATCACCTCTGTGAAGAAATTGGCTTCATTGTTGTTGTGTGAGTGTGAGACCTACTTGCATCAGCCAAAGGAGATCATTGAGCTGCTTGGTGGTGACAACAATTGGAAAAGTGAAGAGCTGAAGATAATTTGTTTGCAGAAATTATTTTCGTTATGGAAAATCCTCTAGCTGATTCCTATTTGAATGAATCTACTAAGCTTGATGGTGAAAATTATGTTAATTAGAAGTTTAAGTTGATGAAAATATTGGAAGCTTATAATTTATGGTCAATTGTGAGTGGGGGTGAGTCCAAACCTACTGATCCTACGTTTTTTCCAGATTGGGATAAACGGGAAATGAAAGAAAAGGTGTTGCTATGAATGTATGTAAAGGACAATATAATTCCGCACATCAGAGATTGTAAGACATCTAGAGAAACATGGGATGTGCTCAAAGGTTTGTATGAAACAACAAACTCAAACAAGATCTTATTGTTGAAAAGCGAGCTTTTATATATAAAAATGGAAAGACGTGAAAATATAAGCAACTTCATTTCTCATGTCAAAGATCTAAGTGATAAGTTAGGGGATATTGGTGAAAAAGTATCTAGTACTGATTTGGTAACTATCACATTAAAAGGTTTAGTGGAAGATTATTGATTCTTTATTTCAATTCTTTCAGCTAGAGAAAAGCCCTCTATGTTTGATGAATTGACAGGAATTCTTCTACAAGAAGAAGAGAGGATGAAGAACTTTGATATGGGCGCTCATAGTTCAGATTTGGAATTAGTAGCCAAAGGTAAACAACCATATAGAGGTAAACCGTGGGACAAGAAAAAGGGAAGCAAGTTTCAAGCAATACAAAAAGGTATGACACAATACAGATTTGATACTCGTGATAAGAGAAATGATGAATGTTATTACTGTGGCAAACCTGGTCATCACTCTAAAAATGGTTATAAAAGAAAATATGACGAGTCCAAACAAAGAAACAAAAAGAATAATGGAAATTTTGTGGACCAAGGCTCCTCAGTCAGTGATGGATTTAAAAATCTTAAGTTGTTTGTTTATTATGTTGCATTGTCTGCTAAAACGGATGATATGAATGCTTGGTTTATTGATTCTGGTGCTTCAATTCATATGTCTTGTAACAAGGATTGGTTTGATTCATATTGTGATAACATTGATGATACCTACATCTATCTAGGTGATAACATATCACATAAGGTTCAAGGTTATGGAGTAGTAGGTGTGAATTTGCCTTATGGACAAGTGAAACAAATCCATAATGTGATGTTTGTTCTTGGCATAAAAAAGAATCTAATATTTGTTTCTACTATTTCTGATCAAGACCTAAAGGTGGAATTCGTTAAGTCACAGTGTTTTGTTAAGGACACTCAAGATCACTACAAGGTCATTGCAACAGGTTTTGTGAAAAGAAAAAGTGATCCTAATCTGTATATAAAGAAAGATGAAACAAATAATTTTGCTTTGATATCTTTATATGTGGATGATCTCATTGTAATAGGGAGTGCATTCAAGTTGATTGATGAAATCAAGAGCTAGTTATCACAGGTATTTGAGATGAAGGACCTTGGTGAACTACATTATTATCTGGGTCTTGAAGTTTGGAGGGAGTCTGTTAAGACATTGCTCACACAAAGCAAATACACAAGAGAAAATCTTAAAAGGTTCAATATGAGTGAATGCAAACCAGTGTCTACTCCTTTAGATCAAAATGCTAAGTTGTATAATGATGATGGAAATAAAGTGGTGGATGGTAATTTTTATTGTCATTTGGTGGGAATTTTGAACTACCTCACCACTACCCAACCAGACATTGGATATACAGTCATCATCCTTAGTCAGTTTATGGCTAAGCCTTGTGAAAGTCACTGGAAAGAAGCAAAGAAGGTTCTATGATATCTAAAAGGAACCATTGATTTTGGTATTATGTATATCGATGAATGTGATGTTGAGTTGGCAAGTTTTTCAGATTCAGACTGGGTTGGAAATCTTGATGATAGAAATTCAACATCAGGATATGCATTCAATATTGGATTAGGGGTCATATCATGGAGCAGCAAGAAATAACCAACTGTTTCTTTTTCATCAACAAAAGTTGAATGCAAAGCCTTGACCAGTGCAGCCTTTGAAGCCATTTGGTTGAGACAAATTCTTGAAGATGTGGAAGAAAAACAAATAAAGGCAACCATCCTCAAGTGCAATTATAAAAGATCTATTAAATTGGCACACAACACAATTTATCATGCCAAAACAGAACATATTCAAATTCAACATCACTTTGTAAGAGAAAAGATATTGTCAAAGTAAATTGACTTGGTATATTGTAATATAAGTGAAAATGTGGCTGACATCTTTATCAAGCCTCTTGGAAAGATGAACTTTGAAGAATGTAGGAAGCAGTTAGGTGTGGTAGATAATCCATTTCTCCATTAATGGGGAGTGTTGGAAATAATGGAGAAATCCATAATCTTCTAGATTGGTAGAGTTCCTAGGTCTAGGTTGTCATTGGCTAGATTGTGTAAGATCCCATGTTGGATCAGTTGTTATGAGTTGTGTGTGGTCTCATAACTAGAAATTGGTGAGCTATATATGTAATGGTTTGGTTGATTAATATTCATTTAGTTTTGTGTGGAGACATTGAGTCTCATATGTGTTTTCTTTCTTGTCTAATGTTCTTATTAATTCTAATTGTTTCCACCATGAAAGCCTCCACTGATCATCCTGCCAAATCCTCCACCACCGGAGGCGACATAAGGGGTGAAGTGGAAACCTAAAGGGTTTATGTTTACTTTGATAGTTTCAAAGTTTTTAGAAGTCATGGACACATTGACTGAAGGGACCATGTCGACCATGTATATAGACGTAGGAGGAATTGATACCTCTAGTTGTCTCTCGCATTCTTCGAAGGGGCCACCTCATACCATGTGACTATGATCCAAAGGGGCACATGATTCGGCTAGAAAAGTGAGACTAGCCAAGAGTTCTACACCTGTCTGGTCTTTTCCTACCATATACTTTATTTCACTGATGACTCTAGCAACCCAAGCCAACTTCGGTTTTTTCTCCAAGTGATTTTCTAATGCACCCAATCCCTTGCTTAGACTAACGAAATATTCATAACGGGTGTGGAAATGTTCATGCTCATCTACGGATGATGAGGTTGGTGATGCAGGAGGGGTAGGGACGTGATCAGTTCCATCAAGGAATCTAGACTCGCCTTGTGACACATACTCTTGCGTAGACATGCCAACCGCAGAACTAGAGAAAAGACTGGTAGTGAAACTAGAAGAGACCTTTGTCTTCTCCATTGACAAGTGTCACATACTTTTCCTAACAATATGCCTAAAGGTCTTAGACTGGGTTGTGATGCTCATAAACCTTCACAACATGCAGGAGTGCAACGATCAGAGGGTATAAGAGAAAAATCCTAGAACAATGATGAACGAAAAGACGTTGGTTCACGTCGAGTTCACCAAAAATGTAAGAGAGGGAGAAAAACCACTGCAAGGACCCAGGTCATGAGAGGCCAAGAGCAGTATGGATGCCCTAACTTACCTCAGTTAAAAGGAAGATTAGGATAGGTGGGATGAGGACTATGAGGTCCTTTGATCACTCTACAAACCCGAGAGTTGAGAAGGGACTAGGTGAGTCGATCTTTAGAGTCAATTTTGTATCTCAGAAAGCTCTTTGTCTAAGGACAAAAGCACGGTTTTGGGATGACAGCGCAACACATTGGCATCTCGCAGGTGCACTGGCATCCGTATGTCTAGAAAACCAATGATACAAGATTTAACTTCTAAAATAAGGACTAACAACCTATTTTAAGGGTTTCGAGGAGGGCAGAATAAGATTAAGAAAGTATGAAACGCAAGGATGAACATGATAAAGAAAGTAGGTTACAGCAAGGGCGATGAAGATGATTTCACACAACAATCTTCTTGCCAGCTTGCTCCAAGATCTCTCCACCTGCACACAACAAAGAGGGAAAATGTTGGGGGGTTGTTTAGGGGTCTGCCTTAGTCAAACCCCCATTTTGGTGTTTCCACCTCCACAGACAACCAAGATTGCAACGATAGAAATAATGTGATAAAGAAGAGAATACAAGCTAAGCATACAAAAGACACTAGAAAATAGTACGTGCTTATTCAACCAAATGATAGAGAAGATATGAGGAGCTTACCACCTATTTCCAAAGTGCTCAAGGCTAGTGGAGGAGAAAGATGAGAGGAGCTCAAGCCTCTACTGCAATGGATTTGTCATGTGCTTGCACTATCAAAGTGATGGAATGGTAGATTGCTGCTATGAGGTGTGAAGTGCTACTACAAAGCTTGGAGTGAATGCTCAAAGTGTGGAGAAATTGTGAAGAGATTGTGTAAACTTGTGAGGAAGATGAAAATGGATGAATGGATGAAGAATATGAAGGAAAGAGGTCAAGAAACAACCATATTCGGGTTAGCTGATCGAATAAAGGCTTTACACTTTGACTCCCAATAGGAAGTGTAACGTTTCTGTAGTCTCCAGCCGTAGGAATCTTCTAGGGTTGTAAGCACGATGTGTGGATGTCTGTGTACCGTGCGGGAATCCGCAACAGAAACGCCTCCACTAACATGTAAATAGGGCGCCGAGTGTGATGTGAATAGCGAGATTATGTGGAATTCTGAGTTTGGTTTTCTAAAGTGTAAAGGGGTGAAAGGGGAATTTGTGTTTGGGGTGAAAATTCACTCCTATACACCTATGTATCACGAAGCTATTTTAGCAGCCTTGCCAAACTTTATTGAGATTTTATGTGGTTTGACACATAGGAACACCTTGTCTCCTACTAAAAATTCCCTTGGTGTTTGCTTGGAATTAGCATAACTTTTTTAATGATCTAAAGCCTTCCTCAGTCTTTCTCTTATAATTTTCACTTGAGTGTCATATTCTTGAAGAATTTTTGGCCCAATAGTTACTTGATTTTCTAAACTATCCCAACCTATAGGCGTTATGCACTTTCTACCATACAATGCTTTGAATGGAGCCATTTGGATGGAACAATGGTATGAATTGTTAAATGAAAATTCTACTAAAAAAAGATACTCCTCCCACTTAGTTGGTTGATCCATGGCATACATTCTAAGCATGTCTTACATAACTCAGTTAACTCTTTTGGTTTGGCCATCTATTTCAGGGTGGTAAGCAGTACTAAAGTTGAGTTTGGTTCCTAATGTGGTCATAAAAGAGGTCCAAACCTAGAAATAAAAGAACTTATCTCTATCATAAATTATTACTTCAGGCATCCCATGTAGCGTAATGACTTCCTTTATGAATATTTTAGCCAAAAGTGGGGCATCATCCTTCACATTGCCTGGCATGAAGTGTGCTACCTTGGTTCGTTTATCAACCACCACTAAAATATTGTCATGTTGATGCCAAGTTTTAGGCAATCCCATCACAAAATCCATGGAAATTATTGACCACTTATGTTGTGGTATATCATGAGGATAAAGTGTTCCCATAGGATGATAGTGTTTTGCCTTAACTTGCTGACTTTCAAGACATTTTGTGACATAGAAAGCTATTTATTTTTCATTCCCAACCAAAATTAATGATTTTTAAAGTCCACATACATTTTAGTCACCCCTACATGTGCTTAATAGGGCACATTATGGCCTTCTACAATAATTTTCAATCTTAAACCACCCTCTTTCGGTACATACATTTGATTCAAATAACGAAGGATTCCATCATTTCCCACATGTTACTCAATTGGATTAATCCCTCACTGTACTTATAACCTCATTTTCTAACAAAAGGGATCTAGTTCCTTCATTTTCTTGATCTTTTCTAGCAATTCAAACTTCAGTTGTGAGATTGCAACTAATTTAGCCCTTCGACTTAAGGCATGTGCAACACAATTTTCTTTCCCCTTAACATATGATATATCTATCTCATAGTTGCTTAAGAATTCCAACCAACTTCTTTGATGAGCATTCAAATCTGGCTAGGTGAACAAATATTGGAGTCCTTTATGATCAGTGTTCAGCTTGAAGGGTCTTCCTACCAAATAGTGTTTTCATACCTTTAAGGCATGCACAATTTTCATCAACTACAATTCATGGGTGGGATAGTTGAGTTTGTGATCCTTTAATTTCCTAGAATCTAAGACAATAACTCGCCCATTTTTCATTACCACTCAACCTAACCCATCTAATGAAGCATTCATCCAAACTTCAAATTCTTTATCTAGATCAGGCACTTGTAAAATTGGTGCGATGGTAAGAGCTTCCTCCAACTTTTGGAATGCAATGTCACATTTTTTTGTCCATTCAAACTTCTTTCCCTTTTATTGAAGGGGGGTTATGGGGTTAGCTATCTTGGAGAATTTCTCTATAAACCATTGATAATATCTTGCCAAACCCATGAAGCTTCTTACTTCAGTCACACTTTTTAGAATAGGCCATTCCACAATTGCTTATATCTTGGTTGGATACACTGTAATTCCTTGGGAAAATATAATATGTCCCAGATAGTCCACTTTAGGCTGAAAGAAAGAACACTTAGATAATTTCCCATATAGTTATGATCTCTCAACCTTTGCAAAACTATTCTTAAATTCTCTTCATGCTCTTGCAATTTTTTAGAGAAGATTAGAATGTCATCCAAAAATACTAGCAAAATTTGTCCAAGTAGTCATGGAAAACATGGTTCATGGGACTCATGAAAGTAGAGGGGGCATTTGTTAGGCCAAAATGCACCACTAAAAATTCATAATGGTCGTACCTAGTTCTTAAAGTTGTCTTTGGAATATCTTCTTCCCTGATTCTTAATTGTTGATAACCTGACCTTAAATCTATTTTGGAGAATATAACATCTCCCTTCATTTGATCAAACACATCATCAATTCTAGGTAGATGATATCTATTTCGAATGGTTACCTTGTTCAACATACGACAATTTATGCACAAACTCAATTCTTCTCCTTAATGAACATCACTGGGGCTCCCCAAGGAGACACACTAGGTTGTATCAATCCTTTCTCCATTATATCTTGCAACTGCATCTTAAGCTCTTGTAATTTAGTAGTTTTCATTCTATAGGGGGCTTTGGAGATAGGCTCGACCCTTGGAACTCTATCTATTGTGAATTCCATTCATCGCTTAGCAGACAATCCTAAAAATTCTTGAGGAAAAACATCACGATACTCTTAGAGAATAGGATGGTCTTCAATGCTAGGTGTGGGATCATCATTACCCTCTTCTACCTTTACTAGATAATTTTTTCTCCCCTTTCTCACTACCCTCTTGACTTGCATGGTTGAGATAATTCTTACCACCACTTGCCTCCTAATCCCCTGAAGAACCACCGACCTCCCTTGGTCATCTAAACATTTGATCTTCTTGTTGTAGAAATCCAACTTGGCTTGGTGCTTTTGGAACCAATCCATCCCAAGGATTAAATCATAGGACCCTAATGGAGTGACCTATAGATCCACCTTGGTCCTTATAATCCCTAGGTCAATTTCAGATCCTAGTAAGCAAGATTTGATCTTTTGTGTCTTACCCGGCCCAAACTCAACCTCCATCTCCTCTCTACTAAGACTCTTATGATCAATTTTACATTTTTGAACATCACGGGAGGAAATATAACTATTTGTGGCTCCTTAATCTGCCAGAATAAAAATGAGTTGGCTAATAAGTGTACCTTGTGTTGGATGTTGCTGATATGTGATTGTCATTGATGTCAACACAATTGGAATTAATGCATTAGAGGTTGTATATGTTGAGGATATTGAGAAAATTGTAATAAAATAAGTTGCAGGTTGTCAGTGGTGAAGTGAAGTGCAGTATGTTGGCTAGCTCAGTATGTTGGTGATCAGAGATTGTGGATTAAAGGGTTTTTTTCGAGTATATCTAGTTTATCCATGTTAAGTTTCAGAGATCCGCATGAAGATTTGATCGAGCTATGAGCATCTATGTTCTGACAGTTTTTCTATTGCTTCAGTTGGTGTTCCTGAAAGCAGGTGATGTAATTCTAGTAAGTTTAGTTGTCACGGATGATTCTCTAGTGATCCATGAGATTGTGGATGTTTTCTAGATCATTCTTTATCTATGTTGTACATCTGCATTGATCATTGTGCTTGTGATTGGTGATTATATTTTACGTTTTCATGTTTTTCCTATTCATGGCTGACAGGGTGATTGTAGTGTGTTGTGGATCTTTGAGGAATAATGTTTTGTGTTCGAGGATGTTGTTTTGGGTCCTCACTATGTTGTGGCCAACATTGGTTGATTCACATTAATAGTCATTTATGTTTTTGGCCAATAGTTTGTATTCATTTTATATTTTATTGAAGCCGACATGTAGATGATGTTATTCTTGGTTGCATATATATATAACTGATTGTTTAAATCATTTGACACATGCGAGATGTGTGAAGTGTGAGTGCTATGTGCAAATAAAGTTTAGATATTTTGAAGTCATAAGTAAAGTGTGAAGAAGAGTGAGCAAAAGAGGGAGTGTTTATGTGCTTAACTGAAACTGTAATCAGGCATTTGCAAATGCTATCTTCTTAGTTGAAAATATCTCAGATGGATTTAATCTGAATGTAACTATAAGACAATGTGTCTTACTTTGGGCAGTAAGCCTTTTTCTATTTGAGCAATGAGCTCTAGGTAGTGTTTCTGAATGAATGTGCATTCCCTATTTACTTTACTTTTAACAGAGTATAAACTTGTGGATTAACCTCCACCATGGTTTTTCCCCTAACAAGGTTTCCACACAAAAATCTTGGTGTTATGTGTGTTTCTAATGTGGTGATGGTTTTTTCTTTCATGTTTAATTATTAGATCTGAGAAATTTTTTAATAAGTATAATTTTTGAGACAACTGATTCACCCCCCCTCTCAGTTGTCTACCCTTGTGTTGCCAACAATTTCTATCAAAGCAGGTTCCTTGGAATAAGTTTAATAGCTTGAGGTGATCCAGGATGGCAACATATAAGAAGGATAGTCTAAGATTTGATGGAACAAACTATTCTATGCGGAAGACTTGAATGGAGTGCCATCTAAGATGCATTGGTGAACCTTATTGGAACATTATAAAGAATAGATATATCATCCCACAGAATGGTCCTTCTACTGCAGGTGAAATCAAATATTTTGAGTATAATATCAAGGCTAAGGAAGCATTGTTGAGTGCTCTGACTGATTCAAAGATGACAAATGTAATGGATCTGAAGTCTGCTTATGAGATCTGGAAAAAGTTGGAAACTTTTTATGAAGGTGATACTCATGTGAAGATGGCTAAGATTCAGAGCCTAAAAGGGAAATATGAAACATTGAAAATGGGTGAATATGAGAACATCACTACTTTTATGTAGAGATTGAATGAACTTGTGTGTAATATTAGATGTGTTGGTGGAACATTGGAAGAATCAAAGATTGTTGCTAAAGTGCTTAGATCCTTGCCTACTGTATATAAACACAAATTTTCTACTATTGAGGAGATCCAGACTGTGACAAATGTAACTAGAGACATGTTGATTGGTAAGCTTTCTGCTTTTGAGTTAAGTGAGTTTGGTGATGCTCTTCCTAAGATAGAATCTGCACTCAAAGCTACTACCTCCGAAAAAGATAAGCAGAGATATGATCCAGGAGAAAGATCCTCTAGAAAATTGTTCAAGTATGAGTAGGAAATGAGAGAGATTGAAGAATAAGAAAGAAAACTATATGAGTTTGAAGCACTTCTTGTCAACAGGGTACCCAAAGGAGAAGGTAAGTACAAATGGAAATTTACTCTCAAATATTTTTCATGTAATAAGATAGGTCATTTTTCTTGAAGGTGTCCAGAAAGAGTTCCTAAGCCAAGATCTAACAAGCCTATATTCTAGAGAAAGTGTTATTTTGTTGTTGATGAAGGTGTGACATATGATGAATTTGATAAATGGAATGTAAGTGAAGATGAGTTTGTATTTATTTCTATCAAGGAAAGTAACTTTGTACCTACTGAATCTGGTAGTTGCATGATTGTGGAGAAAGCTCTAGTTGCCAGAGTTGAAGAAAAAGATGAATAGGTGATTGACAGTGGATGCTCTCATCACATGACAGGTGATAAAAGTAAATTTGTGAGTCTTGAAAAGTATGATGGTGGTGTTGTAAGATTTGTTGATGATAAAGCTGGTGTAATTCGTGGCATAGGCTCCATTTATTTTGATGGTAAGCATAATACTGATGATGTTTTATATGTGGAAGGTTTGAAGCATAATATTTAAAATGTTGGACAGATGGTTGACAAGGGATACAATCTTCAATTCAAGGATGGAAAGTGTAGAATATTGGGGATTTTTGGAAATATGATTGCATCAGGTACAAAAACAAAAGGTAATATCTTTCACCTAAGTGCTGCTAGGAAAAGTTGTCTAATTGCTCAAGTTGATGAAAGTTGGTTGTGGCATAGGATATTTTTCCATGTAAACTTTGAAAATATTATCAAGATAAGTTCTACTTAGGTTGTGAGAGATCTTCCTAAGTTGGTAAAGCCTACTAATACCATATGCAAGGAATGTGAGTTGGGGAAGAAAACTATAGTTTCATTTCAGAGCAAACAACATTGTTCAAATGAAGTATTGGAGATTGTGCATACTGATTTGTGTGGTCCTTCTAGAGTTAGAAGTTTACAAGGAGACAAGTATTTCATGTTACTCATTAATGATTATTCTAGATTGATGTGGGTTGCTTTCTTAAGGGAAAAATCTGAAGCTCTAGATAAATTCAAGATTTTTAAGGCTAAGGTTGAGACAGTGATAGGTCTAAAGATTAAATGTCTAAGATTAGATAGAGGTGGTGAATTCATTTTTGGTGAGTTTAATTCCTTTTGTGAAGAACATGGGATAAAGAGACAATTATCTCCCCCACGGACCCCTCAACAAAATGGAGTTGTGGAAAGGAAGAACAGGATAGTTCTAGATGCTAGTAGGACTATGATGCTAGAAGGAAATGTCTCACATATCTACTAGAGAGAAGTTGTGAGGATTTTTGTTTATACTCTCAACCGAGTATATGTCAAAGGTGATATTGGTAAGACCCCTTATGAGCTATGGTTTGGTCATAATCCTACTGTTAGATACTTCAAAAAATTTGGGAGTAAATGTTGTATCAAAAGAGATGAAGATATAGGAAAGTTTGATGCTAGGAGTGACAAAGGAATCATTCTTGGTTACTCTACTAAAAGTAAAGCCTATCAATGCTTCAACAATAGATTGAGGAAAGTAGTTGAAAGTGCTAATGTCAAGGTTGATGAAGACACTTTTAGACCATCCAGAACCTGTGAATATGATTCAGATGATCAAAATGTTAGTTCAGTTCAGATTCAAAATCAAGTGCAGATCATTCCGGTGAATCAAGAAAGCCAAGAGGAAGGAACTAGTAAAAGTGAAGAAGAGAGATCGCAAGAGCCTAAAGTTAAAGAACATCCTAAGACTCCAAGGTATGTAAGAATGAATCATTCAAAAGATCAGATTATAGGTGATAAGAACAAAGGTGTTCAAACTAGGAAAATAATTGCAGAAGAATACTGTTTGATATCAAAGACTGAGCCAAATAGTGTAAATGAAGCATGCAAAGATGAATATTAGATGGAATCAATGAAAGAAGAGCTACTACAATTTGAGAAGAATGATACATGGATTCTTGTTCCTAGACCTAAGGACAAAAATGTAATTGGAACTAAATGGGTCTTTCAAAACAAACTAAATGAGCAAGGTGAAGTTGTTAGAAACAAAGCAAGACTGGTGTGTAAAGGATACTCTCAGATGGATGGAATTGAATTTGAAGAAACGTTTTCCCCTGTTGCTAGGATTGAAGCTATGAGACTGTTTCTTGCTTATGTTGCTTACAAAAAATTCAAGGTTTATTAGATGAATGTGAAGTCAACATTTCTAAATGGTGAACTGGAAGAAGAAGTGTACATTGAGCAACTTGATGGATTTCAATTGACTAATCAGGGAGATGTGGTTTTTCGGTTGAAGAAAGCATTGTATGGAATTAAGAAAGCTTTATTACAATGGTATTCCAGATTGGATAAGTATTTGTTGAAACTTGGATTTAACAAAGGTATTGTTGATAGTAATTTGTATTTCAAGATTGATCATGATAAAGATTTGATTGTTGAAGTCTTTGTTGATGATATCATTTTTGGAGGAGATGATAGTTTGTGCATGAAGTTTTCTGATGAGATGTAGAGTGATTTTGAGATGTCTATGATAGGAGAAATAAAATTATTTTTGGGATTACAAATTACTCAGTTAGATAAATGGATTTTTATATCTCAGTCCAAGTATGTGAAAGAACTGCTAAAGAAATTTGGTATGGAAGACTCAAAGCTAGTTGGTACACCTATGGTGACTGGATGTGAGTTGACACAAGATGATGATTCTCCTAAGACAAATCAAACTAGATATAGATCCATGATTGGTGGATTTCTCTATTTGACTTGAACTAGACCTGATATCATGAATGTCATATGCATTATTGCTAGATTTCAAGTTGATCCTAAGGAATCTCATGTGACTGCTGTGAAGAGGATTTTTAGATACTTGAAGGGGACAGTTGATTTTGTCCTATTGTATCCTAAAGAAGATGATTTTAATTGAGTGCTTTTACTGATGTTGATTGGGTAGGAGATATGAATGACATAAAGAGTACTAGTGGTGGTGCATTTTTCTTGGGAAAGAAGTTGATTTCATGGTTAAGCAAGAAGTAAAATGCCATTTCTTTATCTACTACAGAGGCAAAATACATTATTTTTGCTAACAATTGTACTCAAGTATTGTGGATGAAGAAGATTTTGAAAGATATTAGAGTTTTGTATGATAAACCTATTGCTATATTCTTTGATAATTCAAGTGCAATTAACATCTCTAAGAATGTAGTGTTGCATTCAAAAACCAAACATATATCTATCAAGTTTCACTTTTTGAGAGAGAAGGTGAGTGAGAAGGAAGTCATACTGGAGTATGTGCCTACTAAGGAACAAATTGTAGACATCTTTACCAAGCCCTTGCCTAAGGATACTTTTGAGTATCTCAGAGGGAAGCTAGGGGTGATTACCCCTCCTAATTAGAACTAAGGTGCATTGATTTACATCAATCAGTGTATTTCATATTCATATCTTGATCTAGATTGATGTTGTGGTGGCTAATACTTAGGGGGAGTAGTCAGATGTTAAAAAATGTGGTTCAAAGCTTGTGTGGAGAAAGATACACATTATCTTTGTCATTGATGTCAAAGGGGGAGAAGAGTCATGTGAAAAACTATGAATTATCTGAGGAGAAGAGTCAAAATCTAAGGGGGAGCAAGTGCTAAGAGAAAGTTATGTTGATGGTGTTTTTCACTTCATGTGTTGTCATCAATGCCAAAGGGGGAGATTGTTGGATTTTGTTGATATGTGGTTTTCATTGATGTCAACACTATTGGAATTAATGCATTAGAGGTTGTATATGTCGAGGATATTGAGAAAATTGTAATAAAATAAGTTGCAGGTTGTCAGTGGTGAAGTAAAGTTCAGTATGTTGGCTAGCTCAGTATATTGGTGATCAGAGGTTGTGAATTAAATGGTTTGCTGTCGAGTATATCTCGTTTATCCATGTTAAGTTTCAGAGATCTGTATGAAGATTTGATTGAATTATGAGTATCTGTGCTCTGACAAGTTTTTTGTTGCTTCAGTTTGTTTTCCTGAAAGCAGGTGATGTAATTCTAGTAAGTTCAATTGTCATGGATGCTTCTCTGGTGATCCATGATGATTTTGGATGTTTTCTAGATCGTGCTCTATCTATGTTGTATGTCTACATTGATCATTGTGCTCGTGATTGGTGATTTTCTTTTATGTGTTCATGTTTTTCATGTTCATGGCCGAAAGGGTGATTGTAGCATGTTGTGGATCTTTGAGGAATAATTTTTTATGTTTGAGGATGTTGTTTTGGGTCCTCACTATGTTGTGGCTGACATTAGATGATTCACATTAATAATCATTTATGTTTTGGGCCGACAGTTTGTATTCATTTTATATTTTATTGAAGCCAACATGTAGATGATGTTATTCTTGGTTGTGGATATATATAACTGACTATTTACATCATTTGAGACATCTGAGATGTGTGATGTGTGAGTGCTATGTATGAATAAAGTTCAAATATTTTGAAGGAAGAAGTAAAGTGTGAAGAAGAGTGAGCAGAAGAAAGAGTGTTCATGTGCTTAACCAGAACTATAATCAGGCATTAGTAGATGCTATCTTCTAAATTCAAAATCTCTCAAATGGATTTAATCTGAATGTGACTATAAGATAGTGTGTCTTCCTTTGGGCAATAAGCCTTTTTTTATTTGAGCAGTGAGCTCTAGGTAGTGTGCCTGAATGCATGTGCATTCCCTATTTACTATACTTCTAAGAGAGTATAAACTTGTGGATTAACCTCCACCATGGTTTTTCCCCTAATAGGGTTTCCACAAAAAAATCTTTGTGTTATGTGTGTTTTTGATGTGGTGATGGTTTTTGCTTTCATGTTTAATTATCAAATATGAGAATAAGTTTAATAAGTAAAAATTCTGAGACAACTAATTCACCCCCCTCTTTATTGTCTGCCCTTGTGTTGTTGACACCTTGAAGTTCTATCAATGGAGCTTGTTCATCTGCTTGACGATTATCCACAGTTGCATAAATTCTAGCAGTGGGTTTGGTGGTTTTGTTTGGATTCTTGGGACACTCACTCATATAATGATCACCTCAGCATGTCCAACATCCATTCATGGGTCCTTTTCAATCTTCCTTGCCTCTCTTGGAATCACCTTGTGCCTCATACCTAAATGGTTTTTATCTTTTGTCTCCTTTATCTTTCTGACCTTCTGACCCACGACTCTCTCTATAATTTTGGCCCCTCTTAATTTGTCGAGAAGCCTTTCCTTTAGATTTTTCTTCTCAATTACCCCTTTGTTTATTATCGTAGTTGGAAAAATGAGGCTTTTTTTCTCTCTTATGCTTTTCTTCAGCGACCAAAGCTACCTCCACTGCTTGTTTTAAGATTTTAGGTTGAGTGAGCTTGGTTGCATATAATATTCTTATTCAATCCTAAGATAAACTTGTTCACCCGATCCTCTTCTTCTTTCATATAAGGCACATGACGGAGTAAGCTCGTGAATTTGGACTTTTATCCAGTGATTGACATTCCCCCTTGGCATAGTGAATGGAATTCAGTCATCTTTTGGTCTCGTCGATTAGCAGATAGGTACTCCTTTTGAAACCACTTGGTGAACTTGTCCCAAGTTAGTTGACTAATATCATGGTTTTTTATTTCTGTCAAATTTTCCCACCATACTGAGGCTTCTCCTTCTAGGTGATAAATGGAAATCCTAGCCTTAGTATTGGTACTTAATTCCATTAGCCAAATTCACTTGTTCATTCCTATAAGCCATGATTTAGCGACATCCCCCCCTAGTCCCATCAAACTTAGGGACTTGCATTTTCTTCAAGTCTTGAATCAATGGGTCCTTTCCCACTCCTCGTTGTGATGCTGGTAGAGAGTGACCATGGGTGGGTACTTTGGAGCTTCTCTTATGTTCCCAACATATGTTTATTGTGCTTCCTATCTGGGTCTTCAGTTCCTATGCCAATGTTGTGATTAGTTCCTTGCTCCTTTTGCATTGTTAGATCCTCAATTTGCTACTCCTGTGAAGCTATCTTTGCACGAAGTGCATTCAATTCAGCCTGTAATTCTTCAAGTATGGTAGGAGGTGGATATTACACACCCCTACTTTCACGTATAATTTCTATGAGGCTAGGGCTTGTTCTCCTCCTTAAGGTTCTCTTCATTGAATTAGATTTATTCTACGAGGGAAAAGAGAGTGTTATTTAAGTGTCTTTGTTATTTTGTTTTAACTATTGTCTTGTATCATATTTAGAATTATGAAGAAATTCATATGCAACATAAGATTCACAAAATTTAAATATTCCATTCTCATTTCTCATATTCACCATAACACCTTAATTTTAAGCATATATAAATCTACATATAGATATCATTAATAGTTAGCAGCTTTTACAAAAAGAGACAGTGTTTATTTAGTACTAGTTCATCGTCGTGTGCATAGCTTCAGTTAAAAATAGGAGTCTAATCATCTTTGATTTCTTCCTCATTCGAGGTTCCCAAGTTTACATATATTTCAACATGTACATGATTATATTCCACAATCGCTTCCTTAGTGAGAATAGGAGCATTGTGTCCACAACCAAATGGGAAATCCTGAACAGTTGAGGGCCTGGGTTTAAGAGTTGGTTGAGGGCATGTCTTTGGTGGTTCATGATCCTTTTCAAGTTTAGAAAATCCCTTTCCCTTTTGGAGTTTAATTTTTTTGATCATTTCAACCAATGGCTCAATGTCATACATTGTTTCGGTTGTTGTGTTTGGCCCTAGAGTAACAGGGGTCTTGGATCCTTCTGGTTTCTCTTGTTGAGGACATTTATTTCTTGAGACCTTCTTCCCTTTTCATTTCTTCCCACGACCCATGACTTTCAATACTAAATATTCATATTAGTTCAACAAAAGAGAGAGATCAACTAAGTGCTAGTGTTGAGTTCTAGGCTCTGATACCAATGTAACAACAACCCCAATGAGAGGAAGAAGTCTGAGAAATTTTTTTTCCATTAAAATATCATTGCAAGAAGGATGGCATAGAATGTTAGATTCATATAAAACAATGATTGAGATCAGCTATAGCATTAACATCATGTCAACTACATAAACCATTATCACAAACTTGTTGCATTAATCAATAAAGGATTGCTAGCAAAGTTGCGCATACCTTCATGATGGTGATTCAAGATATTCCATGTCCCTCCTTATTTTAGTTGTGGTGGGGTGCAAAATGATCCCAACCAAAGTGGATTCAAACCCTATCCACCCCTCCAAGCGGATTATGTGGCACGTGGTGAGAGAGAGAGTTGTCATTCAAACCCTTAAGCTATGTACAAAATGTCTCCCTAGTGACCCTTTTCCCAAGGTGCACCTACCTATGGTAAGCTTATAATTCCCTTTTCAATAGCTATAATGATATGTAAGGAGTTAGTTCTATCTACTTGAGCTTTTTGGAAATCCACAGGTTCCTATTGTCCATCTATCGGCTAAGCGACCAAGGGTAACCATCGTTGGCATAGAATGCTCCTAGACTAATGACCATCTCGAGCATAGTACTACTTCTAGGCTCTTATCCATCTTGAGCATAGTGTTTCCCCTAGACTATTGTCCATATTGAGCATAGTACTTCCCCTAGAATACTGTCCATCTCGAGCTAGTACCACCCCTAGACCACTGTCCATCTCAAGCTTAGCACCGCCCCTAAACCATCGTCCATCTTGAGCTTAGCAGCATCCCTAGACTATTGTCCATCTCAAGCATAGTACTACCCTAGTCTATTGTCCATCTCGAGCATATTACTGCTCCTAGACTACTATCCATCTCAAGCAAGTACTATTCATTAGCTTCGTCTTAGCACTGGACCTGAAGTAGGTACCCAACTCAAGCTCAATAGGTTTGCATCTTAGTTGCAGCCATGCATGGCACTTCTAGTTATTCCATTAAGAGAAATACATACTCTTATACTCCTTACAATATAGGGAAAAAATAACTCTTCATCCCATTGTAAAGAATACATCTTGATTCATTCTATCCTTCAGGAATAATTTTAAGACATGGACTTGTAAGGGCTACATTCTCATAATGCACCTGGAGAATTCAGTTAATTAAAGAAGATTGCCCTAGTAATCAACTAATAATAAAAACTATAAACATGCAGATGGATGGCTATCCTATTAGCCTACCGAGCAAATGGTATTGAGCAAATTTTACCTAAAGCCAAAATCTAGTATATTTTCATTTATTTT
This sequence comes from Sequoiadendron giganteum, assembly GCA_007115665.2. NCBI lineage: Eukaryota > Viridiplantae > Streptophyta > Pinopsida > Cupressales > Cupressaceae > Sequoiadendron > Sequoiadendron giganteum. The sequence continues at coordinate 780,561,649 of CM021100.1, read as the reverse complement.
CATAGATTTAACCAACACCATTATTAAGAAAAATCAGTCCACTAAGTCAATAAGGAATGAAATACTTTACTCTTTGTATCATAAACTTGACCAACACTATTGTTAAGAAAAATTAGTCCATTGAACTCTACAGGAAACGTTATTCAAGAATGATTTATGGTGTTATTCAACAAGATAAATACTGAATGTTGTTCTAAGAAGTTGAAAAATTACTGAGCCTAGATAGCCCAACAAGCCAAGACTTAGTTAACAACCATTAAAATCCTACTCAAACAAGCTATCACAATTGAACCAATGCTTCTATCAACCCTCTAGAACCCATGGTTGTTAGATGAGCAGTTATTTCCAACATATGAGACAAAAAATCTATGTAAACATAAGTAATGGTATCACCTTTCCTAAATCTATGTAAACAAGCAGGTTATTAATAACTCTCTTTTGTTATATTTATAATCGTGACATGTATAGACACTTGTAGAAAGCATCATTAAGTGGGTCCACAAGTTGAGTTTCCCATGTGAATCTTTTCACTTATTAAATGCTTTTCTTAACATGTTATTATACTTTTTTCTAAGCATCATGTATGGTGGGCTTATGTTATACACCTAGTGCTTGATGACATGATGTTGTGAAAGTACTATGTTCTTAGTATCTAACACATTACTAAGAACATAATATTTTTCATAACATCATGGTGTAGGATATGTTGATGGCATTATGCACCTAAATAATGCAACCTTAGTGTAGGACAATACACCTAGACATTATTAGTTCAGCTTGTTGTTAAAAATGTTTTACCACATTGTTGTTGTGAATAGTGGAACTATAAGTGGCTATATTGATATTAGGGGTTGCCCACCTTGAAAAGGGTTGTACAGGAAATTAACCATCTAAAACTAGGTCAAGCATTAAAAGGTGAATTTTTTCTCATGTTGACATTTCTGGTATTGACTTGTACTAATGTCTGGAAGTTTCATTCTAGGAAAAGTTGAGGCTATACAAACTGTTGTGAGTGGATAGCACCCCCCTCTTAAGCCCATAAAAAAATTCACAAAATAGAGTCTTTGATGGGCTTGAAAATAAAGTTCACAAATTCCTTTACCAAGCTTTATGCTCTTCTTACAAATCAAATGTAAGAAACAAAAAAAACAACTATCATTTATGTACAACATATTATTTCTACACTTCACATACAACAAAGTGCAGACAATGTAAGGGAAAAATAAATGGTTCAAACTACCAAATAGTTTTCCTTTAACCAAGAGTACTATTTACCCCATATACAGCCAAGAGATTTATACAAATTATGATCAAGAAATTTCATATGTTATATATCATGTAAAGATTATGTAACCAATAGATGGAATATCTTATTAGAAATGAGGAAAATCAATTAAAGTTCTGCTTCAAAACCTGAGTTTGTGATGTCTTGAAGAAGCAATGTAGAATTCTCTAGCCTCACAGCTCTAGACTCCTCTTGAAAACCCGTCCACACCCTTGAATCAACCACACCCTTGTTTTCTTTTCTTTTCTCCCAAAATGAAACATTGCAAGCCAAGTTAAAGAGAAATGGATGGGATTTTCCATGGCATACTGGTCAAATTCATTTCCTACAATTTATGAGTTTGCAGGGTTTGCCATGCCTCTTAAAGCTTATGACGACCTCTCTTGTTTTTCTTTCTTCACCCATGCCAAGCTACTTTCCCTCCTTAGTCAAGGATTTTTGATGTTTTTCCTCCTTTAGTGTTGATTGTCCTTCATCACCCTTCCTCTTCTCATGAGTCATTTCAGCCCTTACTTTATTTTGTTGAAGGCATGATTCATTTCCTTGCCTTAATTGGTTTGATGATAGACTTTTTGTTTTAAACGCTTTCCTATGAAAGTTTATTATTATTATTTTTTGTTGCCTATATCTTTGGTTTATCTAGCGCCCAACTTCAAGGTTTTTAAATGTGAAATAATTTTATTTGGGCAATGTAATTTATTTATTTGGCCCATACATTTATAGCTATATTTTATTTATTTGAATTAGTTACATATTTATTTATTATATTTTATTTTTAGTATGCTATCTATTACCATTCCTATTGAATTTACCATATCATGCAAGATCCTTGATTTAACCGAAACTATTTAGATTATCTTGATGACTCTGCCTACTCAAAAATGAATAAACTATGGCAATTATTATATGTCTAAGGTCCTAGGTTTGAATGAACCTTAGGTTGACAAAACCATCGGCAAGGTCTAACACTAGAATGACATATCATTTGTCTTTCTCTCAACCAACAAAAACACAAAATTCACCTCACTTTGCACCCTGGTACCTGCATCCAATGACAAACCTCACACAAGTCCAACAACCATTCATTAGTCTATGTTAAACCAAACATTTAATTCATCGATAACATAATAAGATTGATAATCACATTTAATAATAATAACATCAAGGTTCATAATTAACACACACGCGCGCGCGCGCGCACACACACACACACACACACACTTATATATATCCACATATTAAATTCTAAGGTTCCACCCCTAGTCCAAATTACATCGGGGCTAGGGGTCATACAAAATAATTATCAAGGTATCAATGGGTTATGACATTTCCTAAATAAAATTTCTATTTTTACCCCAAAAAACATATTTTGCAAGCCTCTAATCAAAAGCTTAAAACATGAGATTCATTAAAGAATATGAATTGGGGTGAAAAGAGATACTTCTCCACCATTTCAAAAAAATACTAAGATAAATATTTGCATATGTAGCATATATCAACCTATTATTTTTCTAAATATCTTTATATGTACCTAAAAATGAAGAAAATTTGAAATACTTAATAATCTTTTTGGTCTCCAACATCCACTTATAAGCAAAGATAAGTTTTCCTTTGACTGCAAATAATGGGAGTATAAAAGTGATATTGCTAAGACATGCCTCTAGAGACTTCTCATAATTTTTTTTCCACATTACACCAAGAAACACAAATGATAATATGTATAATAGCAAACAAGTGTCATAACTTCTAGGGGTAAACTAATAAAACAAACAACAAATGATAGGCAATGGAATGGGAAACAAGAACATGAAATTAAGTGATTTGATATTTCCATGAGTAAACATCTTGTTATATTTTTTATAATGTATCTTACATTAAAATTTGTTATAGGCAAATGAGACCCAAAGAATACTAGTGATGTGTACATTACAAAATTTACTTATGAAAGACCATACATCACAAAAAATGGTTGATCTATCTGATGTGAATCAAGTAACATGACACATTTATTAAACATGATAGTTGAAAAATAGGCCTTAGTGAAACATTTGCTTGTACCAAATCATGATATTTATCTTAATGAGGCAAAGATGTTAAGTAAAGAAGATCCTTACATAATAAGACACTTACAGAAAGTCATTGAAATCATGCAACAATATCAATGTGGATGGATATTGGATTACAACCAATTCATGAAAATATTTTATTTATAACCTTAATCAAAGGAAAAAATTATATAATTAAGCAATCTCCTCGACTTGAATAATTGGCATATAATGAATTTAAGTTGACCCATTTATTGAGACCTCTAGTATAAGTATATAAGGAAGAAAGGTTTTTTCCAAATGCATGCAATCCAAAGATCCCTCTTATAGAGCGATAGACCATACTTATAATATAGAAGGAATTAAAAAAATCTAAATCAACCTACTTCTTTACCACCTTGTCAACCAAGCCTTCCTTAAGCACCTAGACCTATAACTAAGCGACCGAGTTAGTATGATCTTGTCGAGATCTCACTTTGGAATTTGCTTCATACTACTCTGATTTACCAAGGTATGCTTTAGGAAGCCTTGTAGAATATTCTCTTGCCTTCTTTTGATAGGCCAACAAATGTTAATGCATTGATAGATCATATTCATGCAAACTCACTGTATATTACATTCCATTCATAGGAACTCTCACCCCAAAAGTGCAAAAGCAAGTAGATCCTTTGATGATAATCATTTACATAAATAATATTGGTATTAGACACACTCTCGTTGATACAAGTTTGGTGCTCAATGTTTGTAGTGTTGATCTTTTTAACTAAAATAAAAATTGATCCAAGCTCTCTTACCACTTCTTCTCTATTCATTCAAGAGTTCAATCATGTTAGGAAACAAGCTCTAGGTACAATAGTACTACCTTTGTAGCTTGGACCCACTACTTTACCCACCCTAGTATATGTTATGCTGGGAAAATTACCATATAATCTTCTTCTTGGTAGACCATGGATTCACACTATGGGTGCATTCTCGTTTACCCTTGCATAAATCCATCAAATTCATTCATAATAATCAAGTAGTCACAACCAAGGCTAACCTTGATGTTGTACACTTGTATGAGATGAAAATTGTTGGTCAAGCTTTGGTTACACCTACTCTTAAAAATCTTGTCCCTTCAGTATCTTTTGATGTGTTGACATCTACTCCAACAATACGTGTTACAAAGGATACTCTTGAGGAAAATGTCCTTGAAGAAGATCCTAAGTCTACTCCTTCTACTTCTCCTAAATTGAATGCACATCTTGATGATGATTAGGGTTCCTTAGAATTTATAGCATCCTTCATTGGGGAATATAAAGTCAATATTATCCACCTTGAAATCTCAAAAATATCATCCACACCTACTATCAAAGATAATTATTTTTTTGTATCACGGGATAATGTGAACGTCAATTATCATGTCCTTAATGTTGATCCTCCCCCTTCCAAGGATTTGCAATCACATTATCGATTTGGATTTAATATTATTTCTAAGCATGGGTAAAAAGGAAGTGGTCTTGGGTGCATGGAACAAGGAGTTAAGGTCCCTTTGGAACTGACACCTCACTCTTTTACAAGAGGTTTAGGTTATAATCCTTCTCGTTCGTCTCCATCCCCTCCATTGTTTTTTATCATTATGTTTTCTTCTTGTGAGCAGTCAAAATTTTATTACAAGAGAAAGGATTGCTTCTTGCTCTTCATTCTTTATCTAAGAAAGAGAATATTTTATTGAGGATTCTCAAAGCCCACTTAATTACTCTTCCTCCTCCTACACATAAGAAGTTTCATAAACATGATAAAGAAAAATACTTTTTGTGCATACCATCAAGTACCTGGCCATTTCACTAGTGGATGTAAGGCCTCGAAGGATAAAATACAACTTATTGACTTTGGTGCCATCACTCTTCCATCTATTGCACCTATCTTTCTTCACACGACAAGTGATATTGAGGTATACCTCTATCCTATCCATTCTAAGAATCTTCTCATAAGGTTCTTACAACTCTCTTCTATTGTGTTGCTCCTCACTATGTGGCATTTTTAGCTTTTCTTGCTCATTTCCATTCATGGTGGTACAATATAGCATGCAACAATACTTTTTGTATGGTATCAACACAATGGTTATAGCATGGTTACCCTCGCCTATACATTGGGGGTAGGGATAACTTGTTTTGTAGGTGTGTGTGCTTCTTAAGGATCTTATTTCTTCCCCTTCTCTTCTCCTTAGAATGGAATGTGCTCCTCTACGTAGCACACATCATTCTAAGGGGGGCTATAATATATGGTTATTTTTCAAGAAAATGTCTTGAAAAAATATATGTCTTGATGTCTTGTGATCTCATCATCTAGCTTGGAGGAAGCCTGACTAGACTTGTCTTTTATCTTCTTCTCATCATCTAGCTTGGGGATAACTTGACTAGACCTGTATTTCCTGTGACTATCCAACAATGTAGTTTGAAGCAGTCATAGGATTATGCGCTTGTTTTATGGTTTCTAACATAATGCAATTTGCTAACCATACTTATCAACATTGTCTTTATTCACTTGTCGTATGATCTCTAGCATAACAAAACTTGCTAGCCATACCTATCAATGCTATCTTTTTATTTGATTAGATTTTTCATGTCTATTTTTTAGTTTTTAACCCAACATATTTCTCTGCAACTAACATCTTTGAGGTGAATTTGTAGTCAAAATTACAGAATGGAAGACCCATGTCCTCTTCGTATCCTGGTTCAACTTCTCTATCACATATACCAGATTGAAGACCTGCATCTTCTTCATCCTGAGTATAGGATCTTTCTCTCTCTTTTTATCTTCGACATTGGTTGCTTCCCTATGTTTTGAATTAATTCCTCTTTTGAAGCAATCAATCCTTACATTTTTCTCTTCATTCAAGAATTCTTCTATGTGTTATTTCTTGGTATTTTGGGGAATGAAACATAGTGTAGACATCTAAATTTGATCACTTCCACATGATCAAAATCGTCTACTCTATTCATCTATTTCATTAATAGTGACTAAATAATTTATTTAATCATTATTTCATTTCCTACCTAAGGTTCCTAAAGTATGTAATTGAATAATCAAATACTTTACCTTACACCTTTTCTTCTCTAAATTAAATAAATAAGACAATTTATTTAATTTAGTCATTTGACTTATTTGGATTAAAACCAATTTTTAATCCCTCTTTTTCTCTCTCCTTGTCACATTCTCCATAATCCTCTTTTAATCTGGATTAAATTAATTCATCCACGATTAGGATGTGCACCACTTAATCAAGATTAGTGTCACATCCTCCATAATCTCCCACTTTCCTCTAATCTCTCATTAATTATCCTAAAATTGTGTTTGCAAAACCTTAATCAAAGTCATTAGCCACATTTAGCATACCTTTTTTAGTCAACCTTTCCACTTGCCTTTTTTGGCCTTGACTCTCTTTCCCATGTGAATTTTTAATTCACATTTATTCACCCAAGGCTCCTCTCTTCCCCATGTGAATTTTTAATTCACTTTTATCCTCCCAAAGTGTACCCTATCCGCATGCAAGTTCTAGAAGACTTGTCTTGTCATTTTACATGTGCCAAGGACTTCTAGAACTTTTGACTTGTCACATCACTCACATGTGGAAAATACCCATCTTTTTGGAAACCTTCTCTTATCCATTAGACTCTCTCAAGCATGTGAATTTTTAATTCACGTTTATTTCTCCAACCACTTTCCCTTTTCCCATGGAGATTTTTGAGAAATTGTAAAATTCTTCAAATGTCTTTTTCATTCTCATTTGGGGACAAGGAGTTCCTTTTTGAGGAAATATTCTCATCCCCCAAGGTACCTACAAGGTACTTGTCTTTCCTCCACATCATGTACCTCTCTTCCACCTCATTTCCACATCATCCCATCCTAGGCCATCTCACATTCCACATTTCAAGATGTGAGGGCTTGTAAGTCTTCAACTCACCATAGCCCTCCATCTTAACCTTGTTGGCTTAATCTCAACCGTTGAATTCTCTAGAGAATTCAAATTGTTCTATAAATACCCCCTCTTTTCTCTCATTTGAACAATCAATCTTTTGCTATCAAAACTCTTGTCAATTCTCCATTTGAGCCTCTCTTGCATTTACCATATTATTTTGAGTTCACCATTACCATGTCTTCACTCATCTTGCATATCACTTTGCATATTTGATTTAGCTTTCCACTTAAAGAGCGCACAAAAAATCAAAGATCAAGGGCCAACCAAGGAAGAAGCAGCACAAAAGAGGTATAATCACTTATCAATTGGTTATCTTACTTCTTTGCAATTTCTTCCTTTAGGCTAATCTTGAGGTGTACTCTTTATGTTATTTCTTTTATTGCAATGATAGTTTGTTTAACATCTCATAATAGGACTTAACATTTTAGGGATCACATTTCTTGCACGTCCGATGGGACCCACAAATGGGTCTCTTTGTTTTACGTTTGTTGTTGTTTAATTTGTTTGCAGGTCCAGGTCGCAGAGGGGCGGACTTGCCCTCTTGTGCGCTACAAAGGAGCGGATTTTCCCTCCTATTTCAACGTTTTTAACAATTTCCCACAAAGGGGCGGATTTGCCCTCTTATTTCAGTGTTTTTAACAGTTTTTCTATAGGGGGGCGGATTTTCCCTCTTATTTCAGCGTTTTTAACAGTTTTCTGCAGAGGAGCGGATCTGCCCTCTTGTTTCAGCAATTTTTAACAGTTTTCTGCAAAGGGGCGGATTTTCCCTCTTGTTTCAGCATTTTTAACTATTTTTCTAGAGAGGGGCAAATTTTTCCTCTTGTTCCAACATTTTTAATAGTTTTCTGTAGAGGGGCGGATTTTCCCTAAATAACACGTTCAAGAAGGTAAATTTTTTGCATTTTAGCTCTGTTTTTGTCTCAGTTTGTTGTTGTTTTGAAGCTCTAACCCCCTAACTTTGCTTGTTTGTGGATGTAGTTGGATTTATTGCTAATACTTTGCAGCATTTTATGGTTATTCACAAGAAACAAAAGAGAAAACAACTAACATTTTTTTGTAGGACCGTTAATTTACGCAGATTTTAAGAATCTTTTATTATTGTTTTCATCTAGGCACATAGTTTAATTAGGAGGAAGTAATACTTGTTGTGTGGTGTGTCTATTTTTTTTGTGTTACCCAAAGGGGGCATTAATTTGTTTTCACCTTCCTCTTGCACTTTGTGTGGACCGGGGGGGGGGGTAGTTGGAAACGATTAATGTCTTCTTTTTAGAGGGACCTGCTTGGAGATTTCATCACCCCAAGGGACGATCCCAACCACGTGTACCAACAGGGTATAAAAAGGGGGGAGAGCCAAAGTTGTACCCCAATCCAGTCACGACGTGTCTGGTGGAACGTCGAAGCTAGGGTGATACCTAGATAGACATGAAGAGTTGGTCTGAGCCTTTTAGTATCTCGTTGGGGTTCCTGACTCACGCTTGTGATGGGCTACTGTTCACAGTTGTGCTTCACGTATCAAGCGTATATCAAGGACTCCCTAGAAACCTTGTTCATCCTATATTAAGACCTTTGTTGGCCATACCCCTTAACACTAATCATAGGATTGCACTTGCTTAAAGTGTCTTTCTGTGAAAAACTAGTAAATCTTGATAAGTCAGCCTCATTGAGTCATTTCAAGTCCTTGCCATAAACCAAGTCATTGTTTTTCTATAGACGGGTGGATTTGCCCCCTTGATCCACTGTTTTCCTGTAGAAGGGCGGATACGCCCTCCTAATCCACTTTTTTCCTGTAGAAGGGCATATATGCCCTCCTAATCCACTGTTTTCTTGTAGAGGGGCGGATTTGCCCCCCTGATCCACTATTTTCTTGCAGAAGGGCGGATACGCCCTCCTGATCCACTGTTTTGATTGTAGAAGGGTGGATACGCCCTCCTGAATGGACAATTTCATCCATTTGACCATTCCAAGCCTTCGTTTAACCACCCCGAGTCTCCGTTTGACCATTTGATCATCCTAAACATTCATTCAACCAATCCAAACATCCATTTGACCATTCCAAGCCTACATTTAACCTTTCTAAACGTCCATTTATCACATTCCCATTGATCATTTCACAATTTGGGATACCTGTTCTACCATCTTACCATGTGACTTAAAGAGTTGTTTTTCTTCCAAAAGGAACACTTTTTTAAAAAAAAAAGGGGTAAAAAATTTATTGAAATCGAAAGATTAACAGTACATTAAGAAAGAGGGAGCCCATTGGCTCCCACAAGGGAAAGCCCAGAACATCAAGCACCAACAAGACCACTAGCCCACCAACCAACATCAACTTATCCCTCCATATCATCCACAGTGACCCTCTCAAGTTCAAGAACATACTTAGGAGATAACTGACTCCACCCTTCGATCCTCCAATCATCCTCATGCTCAGACGCCCACTTGGCCAAACAATCAGTCGCCCTATTCCACTCACGCAAATATGGACAAAAGACACCACTTCCAAAGTAGAGCACCTTTGCAAAATTTGTCTAACCACCAATGCAATTTGCCAATTAACATCAACAACCCTTTTCCCAAGCAAAAGATTCACTATAATCTGCGAATCAGATTCACAGATAACCTTACGCCAACCCAAGGTGCAAGCATGCTCAATAGCCCAAAGAATCGCCAACCCTTCCATAAGGTTGTTGGAATTCCACCCCTTATGGATGGAGAAAAGAAAGATGATTGAACCATTTCCATCTCTACCAAGTCCACCAATACTAGCAAGCCCTGGGTTGCCTCTAGATGAACCGTCAGTATTAATCTTCAGAAACCTCGTCAGAGAAGGCAACCATCTGCCAACCCTTTGAACCTTTTTTTTTGCTCTCCTCCCTTTTCTAACACAGGAAGAGACTGGAGTCAACCCCTACACCCCCAATCTATTCACAATCTCATCATGACTTCTTTCTAGTGGAAGGGCCACTTCACATTTGGCTTCCACAGTCTCCTGGATCATACTAATAATTTTGTGCCAAACCTGTTGAGCCATCATCTTTTCTCCCCAAAAGATCCTACGATTCCTCTCCAACCAAATTTTCCAAAGGATGAAGGTAGGACCAATGCACAACAAAATCTGGAGAAAAGAGGCCTAGGAGGGGGGCCTTTCCAGATTACTCCAGAACTCCACAAGAGAAGACGCATGAACACGTGGATGTTTCTAAACACCCCACCACCAATGCCAAAGCAACATAGAATAAGAACACCGGAAAAATAAATGGGGAGAATCCTCCTCACTGCAACCACACAACACACACATAGAGGGGCCCTGGAATCCCCGCTTAGAAAGATTCTCCCAAGTCAAACATCTATTCCAAGCCAGAGTCCAAATGAAACAATTACACTTGGGCCAAGAAAACTTGTTCCACACTTGTTTCCACCAAGGGACCTCCACCCCCCCAAACTTACGAGAGAGCAACTCCTGATAGCCACTAGCCACGGTAAAGACACCCTTAGGGTTCAGGCTCCATGCTAGAATATCCTTTTCCTTAAGGGAGTTGCATTGTCTAGCAGCCAAGATATTCTGAAGCATAATACCATCCTCCTCCAACCTGGGAATAGGCCATTCACTAGGGTCCTTCCACCTAGCTACCTCCACTTGTCCACCAAGGTCAAATTTCTTAAAATCACTCACTCTAGACCAGCCAACCTCCAAAAAGCGCTGAGACAGAGCCACCAAATTAGGGTACTGACGTAGGATGGGTGCGTAACCATCCCAAGAATCTGACCAAAACATAGCCTCAACCCCCTTATTACAAATCCAAAACAGACCCTCCTTGATAAGCGCAACCCCTTTCTTAAGTGTTCCCCAAACCACCAAGCCTTTCCCTTCTAGAGGAAACCTAGGAAGCTCCTCCTTACCAATCCCTGGAAGATACTTGTGTGATAAGATCCTAGCCCAGCTATGATCCTTCTCCACACACCACCTCCAATAAAGCTTAGCAGCCAATGCCAACCTAGACCAAGTCGCCTTCCGCAAACCAAGACCTCCCACCTGCCTTGGGCTACAAACAACATCCCACTTAACCAGGCTCCATTTAGATGAGGACAAGCTACCCGCCCATAGGAATTGTCGAGCCAGTGAGTCCATATCCTTCACAAACCCAGCAGGGGCCACCTGTAACATGCACCTATAAATAAGAAGAGATTGAACCACGAAATTCAACAATAGAACACACCCGACAAAGGATAGCCATCGATGAGTCCAATAACTAATTTTCACCCGAAACTTATCCAAGATATTCTGCCAAGATTCTCTGGGGAGTCTACGGGCAAAGATAGGAATACCCAGATAGGTTAAAGGGAGGGAACCAATCTGGAATCTCAAGATACGAGCAATCCTGTGCTAAATAGGTTGTGGAGTATTAAAGAAGAAAATGGAGGATTTGTATTCATTAATCCTTTGGCCAGTAGTAGCAAGGTAGATATCCAAGGCCTTGCACATATTCAAAGCTTCTTTGACCCGGGCTAGACCCATCAGAGCCGTATCATCCACAAATTGCAGGTGAGACTGTGGAGGCCAATCGTTTCCCCATTTCCACCCCTGAATCAAACCCAGCTTTACATTACATGCCAGAAGAATAAATAAGGAGAGAGAGGATCCCCTTGACGAAGACCCTTAGAAGCACTAAAGAGAGTGGTAGGCTCCCCATTAATCAACACTGAGAATGAAGTGGAGGTAACGCAAATCATCACCCACTAGATCCATTCCACAACAAATCCAAAGGCAGTCAGAATTTTCCGCAAAAAGGACCACCTCACTCTATCATAAGCCTTCACCATGTCAAGCTTGATGAACATAGCCTTTTCTTTCGAGGAATCCATCAAATGAATGGTCTCCGTAGCAATAATCACCCCATCCAAAATTTGGCGGTCCTTCACAAAACCACTTTGTTCCTCAGAGATAAGCCCACTAATCCATCGCTTCAACCTTTCTGCTATCAGCTTGGAAATAATTTTATACACCACATTACAAAGAGAAATGGGCCGAAATTGATTCAGACGATCAACCCCCTCACATTTGGGAATGAGTTCCAGGAAAGTAGAGTTTAAATCCTGAAGCATCTGCTTGTTATTTTGAGACTCACGCACCACCACCAGCAAGTCCAACTTAATGATGTCCCAGAATTCTTGATAAAATTCAGCTAGAAATCCATCAGGACCTGGGGCTTTTCCTTTCTTCATCTGAAAAACAATACCCTCTAATTCCTCCAATGAGATATCTCGCAAAAGATACTCATTCATCTCCCTCGTGACCAAAGAGGGAATACAAGACAAAACTTGGTTTTCTTCCTCTGAGACATCCTGAGAGTCTTCACGAAATAAAGAGGCATAGAACTCTGAAGCTTCTCTAGAAATATCCTGCCAGGACGATAGATGATCACCCCTACCATTCACCAGAATAGGCGTAGAGTTACCATGTCTCCTAGCCTTTACCGAGTTGAAGAAAAAGGCAATGTTTTTGTCCCCCTCCTGCAACCACTCAACTCTAGCCTTCTATTTCCAAAAAAATTCCTCGCATAGCTCCCACTCCTCCAGATCTCTCCGAGCCCAGGCTTCCTCCCTGAGTAAATCCTTAGAAAGACCACACTCCCTTATCTCGTGAGTGATGACATCCAAGACAGCTTGAGCATTATCCTTAGCATGAAAAATATTGTGAAAGTAACACCTATTCCACCTTTTAAGTTGATATTTCACAAATTGCAACAGCTTAGAAAAGGAATATAGGGCACTGCCAAAAGCAGGTCTTCCCCTTCCCCACCAATCCCCCATATGCACTTGCAAGGAGGAATCTCTTAACCACATAAGCTGGAACTTAAAAGAAGGGGACCAAGCCACCCTAGCAGAAAAAGCTGAAAACTTAATAGGCCAGTGATCCGAGCCCCGCCAGTCCAAAATCTTAGAGCCAGAAGACAACCCTCCACCAACCCAGAAACAGGACACCAAAAAATGATCAAGTCTCTCAGCAATACAATTCTCCCCTAATCTCCTATTGTTCCAAGTAAACTTCCCATTCTGAGGCTTAATATCAACTAGGTTCAAAGCAAAGATGCTATCACAAAAAAATAAGGTTGAGGGATCCAGTCTCGCAACACCACCCATATTCTCATCTGTCTCAATAATAGCATTGAAATCCCCAACAACAATCCAAGGGAACAAAGGAGCTAGGCTCCAAACATAACTAATATGGGACCATAATAACTTCTTACCAGGGAAATTAGTAGGCGCGTAGATGTTTGAGAGAAGAATAGTTTCCCCCAATTCCAGATTTGAGACAACGACAGAGATGGAAGACTTGGAGGACACCCACCAAAGAGGACGAATCTTTAATCGATTCCACAGACAAGCCACCCCACCTGCATTACCATGAGCCCCAATACACTGACAACAGCCGCGCCCCCACAACTTGGGCACCACACCCAACATACCTTCAACTGATAACTTAGTTTCCTGAAGGAAAAGAACATGAGGAGAATGAGGACGCACCAAATCTTGAACAACTTTTTGTCGAGGGCCACTGTTCAAGCCCCTTACATTCCAGGAGAGGACATTCATTTTGGAGAGGTATAGAAATGTGAATCGAGAGTCTTTACAGACCCAACCTCCACCAGAGCCTCACCCATCAACTTTAATTTCTCCAAATCCTTCTTTCGCCCCGCTTTAGAATATTTCTCCACCACCCCTTTCTTTAGGTCCTTATGAAGAATTCCCAATGAGGGAGAAGCCTTATTACCTTTTACCAAGCCTGCTCCCACTTTCTCCAATGGGCTGGAGAGCCCCCCTACCCCCAACTTTGCTTCAACTATTGGCTCCACCCTCTCATGAACCACCATACTTAGGACCGGTTTCACTTGAATAGCCCCAATCTCATGAGAAGATTGGTTGCACTCTGGGAAAATGCCTTCCTGAACTCCTTCTGAAACACCCTAGTCCACAATCAACAATCCTGGATTTATCTCCTGATGACCAAGATCATCAAGCACCTCAAATCTGTTACAGGAGTCTCCATCTTGCCGATCCTTAATTGTCCTCTTATGGCCCTGGTTCCTATTACAAGCCTTGGTTGGGAGAAAACCTTCAGCATCCATAGCCTCACCTGACAGGGGCTCCTTTCCCTTGTCAACCTTTGAGGGATAGCGAGAAGGTTGAGTTGTCGGCTTCTCTGGAGATTTAAACTTTGGGCATCTTCTCTGCAAATGTCCATATTCACGACAGAGATGACAACGAAAAGGAAAAGTCTCGTAGTCAAGCTGCTGCACCCAAGAGCATGAACCCACCCATATTTCCAAAGAATCTGGGATAGGGTTATTTAAATCCATTTCAACACAAATACGAGCAAAAGTAATTACCTTTCTGTCTTGAGTTTGTTGAGATGGGCCTACTGGTTTTCCAAGCAATGAGCCAACTCGATGCAAAATGTCATTGTGCCAAAATTCCACTGGAAATCTAGGGAGGCGAACCCTAACCGGCACCCGATTTGGTAGCTCCTTTGAAGGATCAAACCCCGCATGCCATGGCTTAATGAATAGACCAACCTGGTTGTGGAAGTAAGGCCCACCTTCAAAAACTCTATTGTGATCCACCATGCAATTAAAAGTCACCATGAAGTAGTTGTTTGCTAATAACATTATTTCCAATTCACCCTCCGGGGACCAAGAATGATGAGCCCATGATTCCAAAAATTGGAGCGAAACCCTCATTCCCAAAAAATTGTAGAGCAAAGCATGTCTTGAGTAATACTCGATATCCTCCGCAATTAATTCAGGTTGAATAACCAACACTGGCCTTTCCTTGGATCGTTCAAGGCACCCATTCATCTTTGGAATACGAGAATCGCCAGCGTGGACAAACCCATCATTACTTGGGTCATTTGAAAATAAACTATTATTAAAAACTTTTGGAGAATGATTTGGAAGTGAAGCCCCAAAGGCAGCACAAAAATCCAAAGGGTATTTGACCCCTGATGACTCCCCCTGAGCTATGCAAACACAAGTCCCAAGACCTTGTGAGAAAATGAAAAAAATCCCACCCGCAGATCCTGAACAAAGAATGGATTTGACCAAAGGAAAGCCAAATCCCCTTCAAGAGTGGCAGCCAACAAAGGGTGCACCTGCATCAAAGAGACTCCACCAACCAGAAAACTTATGCCACAACCAGAACCCCCATGCCAGGAGGAGCACACACCGGGAGATAGACTCCCCCCTTACCACCCAAACCAACGCCACCCGTAGGAGAGCAGAGCACAAATGCAAGCAACAGTCAAGAAACAAGCATGCAAAGAGGGTAGAGCCCTCATGCATGTTGCGGCCTCACGCAGGGAAGTGCAACCCCCAACACCATCGCCATCCGCCCTTCTAAAGAAATTCAATCCTGTTAGCTTCCAAAAGGAACACTTCAACAACACCCCTATCATATAAAAAACCATCAAGACATCTTTCATTTGCATTCATCATCATCTCTCAACACAAAATCCCTTAAAACTTGTTTTAGGAGTTATCTCCTGAATTGACCAAGGCGTTAAGTTTGATCATTATCCTACATATCAATCATTGTCTTCAACCTAATCAACCCGCTTCTATCCTAAAGCGAATTTGTGTTGTAAGTCAGCATCATTGGCCCAAATCAATCCCCCTTTATCTCAAGGTGGATTCGACACCGTGATATTTGATTTAGCCAGTTTAATCCAATCAACCAAAATTTTTAAGTCACTTAGAGTGATTTCCAAATTGGGTTTTAGGATCCCCTCCATCAACCAATCCTAATCCATCATCCAATCCAAAGAAAACATCCAATTGATCTAAACAATCCAAATCTGATATCATCCAATCAAAATCCCATCATCTAATCAAATCCAATCCTTATCCAAATCATCAAATTGATACATCATCCAATCCAAAACAAACTTAACCAATTGATCCAAATAATCCAATCCAATCTATCCAAATCCGATATCGTCCAATCAAAATCCCATCATCTAATCAAATCCAATCCTTATCCAAATCATCAAATTGATACATCATCATATCAATCGGTCCAACATCCAACCCAATCCTACAATCCTAGTCCAATCTAAATCAACCAATCCAAATCATCACCTAGATCATACTTTAGAAGTTGCATCTTAAAATCACTTAGTTGTTTTGCATGTTCATGCCCATTCAGACCCGTTCACAAACAAAAAAGAAAATGGCAGACCAACAAACCCAAGGTTCCCAACCAAATGTCCCTCAAGATCCCAATAACATTCCAAATAATCCTCACAATCCCCATAACGATGTCTCATCCCAATCGAACACCGACATCCAGAATATCACACCACCTAGTGACGAGAACATGGTCAATCAACCTGAAGTCACCGTTGACGAATATCTTAGTAATCCTACCAATGTACAAATGACATATCATCTCCTCAACGAACATGGAAATAAGATCCTTGCTACCCTACTCATGAAGGGAGTCAAATCACCATCATACTTTGATTCCTCACCATATATCCTTCCAACATCTGATGATCCATAAGCTTCGCAAAATATTCCAAGAAATTCCTACGCCCCCGAGAGTGCACCCATGGACAACTCGTACCACCCTGAATTTGGAAATGTCATCATCCATCAAGTCCAAGAGTATCCTCATCTCTCTACCACAACATATACTATTCCACCACTGGATCCTAATGATCCCCATGCCTATGGCATGCCATCATACATCCCATCTACTCCACCACTTCCTCCCCCATATCCTAATATTGGGGGCACACCTATACTTATCAATTTGCTACCTCCTGCATTTCAACAACCTCCAAATAATCCACACCAATCCACCACACTACTAGCACCACCACAACATATTTCTATCACTCTAGCTTCATCTCAACCCTTGCATCCACAACATCCACAACACACTACCATTCTTACACAATCATCACATCAAGTAGTGCAACCTACCTCACAGCCACAACAACCACCGCATAGCCCTTTTGTGGCTGCCCCCTAGCAACAACATATCTCATCTCACCCATCTCATCAACAACAACCACAAAAACAACCCCCACAACAACATGTGCATATTCGTACAAAAACACACCATAATTCACTTACTAAGTACCTTTATCATCCCTCTAGCACATACACTATTCCATCCCATCTCAATATGAATCCTCATCAGAATGCTCAAAACCAAACACAGACCCAACCACCACCTTACACCAATCCTTTGTAGCCGCATAATTATCCCCACCAACAACCATCGAATCCATCCCCATATGCCATGCAACAACCCACTATTGCGCAACAATACTAATCCTATCTACCCTACTTTCAACAACAACCAACTTATCAGCAAGGGGCGCCTTATATTTCCTATCACCAACAACCATCATCACATCAACAAAGAAGCCCTACCTCCATGTATTACCAAAATTCTACACAACAACAAGACCCGTCCCTTGCTTCCTACTATCAACAACCATCACCTTACCAACAAGTGGCTCCCACTCATCACAATCAATCATCCAACTATCAATCCACTTATAATCAGCAAACACACTTGTATCTAACTCAACCTGTCTATGATCTGACAGTGGTAGGGCCATCCTCATCATATCCACAATACTATCTATACAATCAATCCACTTTGACTCCCATGACTCCTGTCAATAAGGAGTTGGAAAAAGTAAAAGCATCATTAAAGGATCTACAAGCTGGGACAGGTAAACAAACATTCAAGTTTGAGGACATATGTCCTTATCCTTTTGATCCCTCCATCTCCTTGGTTCCTTTCCCCAAGCATTTTGAGATACCAAAATTTGATAAATACAAAGGAACCAGGGACCCTAGGGCTCACCTTCAAGAATTTTATGCTCATTGCCAAGAGGTCATGCATAATGACAATTATCCTATCTGACTTTTCCCTAAAATTCTACAAGGAGTTGCCCTTAACTGGTTCATAGGCCTTGAAAAAGGATCTATCAAAACCTTTGCAAAATTATCCGAACAATTTGTCTCCCACTTCTCTTTTAGTCTAGAGAAGGATATTGACACACTCGATCTCCTAAAATAAAAACAATGTGATGGAGAGACCTTTGCAAGCTACTTGCAAAGCCTTGGCCAGTAGGATGAAATTCCCACCATCAGAAAAAGAAATGGTCACATTATTTATTGAAAGTTCCCAACCAGATATGGCTCATAACTTCCAACTCTATTGTATCACCACCTTTGCGGCACTTGTGGAGAAGGGTCCCATCTTGGAATGAGCCCTTGTTGCAAAAGGGCAAGTCAAAATTTTTAATTATGATAAAGAGAAGTCCTTTGGAGATAAACCTCGTTATTGGAATAGAAATAAAAATGTTGTCAATGATGGTGTCACTGACACCAAACATGTTCAGGTGGCCACCACCACACAAAAATACCCTCCTCAGCAACAATCGTTAGTCTAGAATGCCATATCCGTCCACCAAGGGGCACCACGACAACAACCCAACCAAAATAACCAAGGGGGAAATAAACGACAATTCACTCAGTTGGGAGAACCCCTTAGTATGGTGTTTAACAAGATTCTTCAAGCCAATTATCCCCACGTATCCTATCACCAAACCTCTTGATACGTCTAAACCCAAACCTGCTCGGTTTAAAGACAACGAATATTGTGAATTTCACAAGATTAAGGGACATACCTTAGATAAATGTCAAGGCCTAAAAACTTACATTCAAGGCCTCATTGATTGAGGTGAAATCCATGTAGATGCTAACATATCATCTTCATCCAATGCTCAACTCCAGATATATCAAAATGATTTTCCTAACCACAATCAGGGTCCTAGTACTTCCAACTCTAATCCTAGATCTAACAACAATAACAAGCAAGGTAAAAACACCAATAACATCAGCTATAAAAATGTGCCATACAATTACCAAGGTGTGGTCTCATATGTAGAACAAGTGGAGCCACATGTATCCATGATACATGTCAAAGGAAAAGATCCACAATGTGTTGTTACCACTCGGAAAACGCGCATCACAGTCCTAGCATCTCCTCCATCTACCCAATGACCATCCGTCAGTTCACAATATAATATCCTCGACCACCTAGGCAAGACTGTGGCTGAAATATCCATCTTAGATCTGCTTAAGTCATCTCATGTGCATCAAGACATCTTGACTAAGGCTTTGCAAAGCACACAAGTGCCCAATGATATTGACCCCACCCAATTCCAAGCATTGGTGGGAAATCTCTCATCAACCTATCAGTTAGCCTTTAGCCAAAACTACATGTTGCACCTTGATTCAAGCCACAACCGCCCCCTCCATCTCGAGGTTGGTGTAAATTGTCAAAAAATAAAAAGGGTACTGGTAGATAATGGTTCGTCCCTAAATATTTGCACATTAAAATTCATACAACAGGTTGGATACACCCAGGTTGACTTGAGAAGTCAAGTTATCACCATCAAGGCATATGATAATGTAGAGCAAGATTCTGAAGGAATTATTTGCCTCCCCATTCAAGTGGGCCCCATTATACAGTACACTATGTGTCATGTTTTGGACCTTGACCTTCCATACAACATCCTTCTTAGTCGTCCATGGATTCATTCTATGCAAGACATCCCATCCACCTACCATCAATGTTTAAAGTTCCCATTTCAAGGAATGGAAGTTACCATATAGGCTGATCCCCAACCGTTTGAATATTTTCATGCCTTAGAAGCTTCCTTTCTGCATTCACATTATTGCCTAGGAGTCGAAATGGGGGCATCCCAAACATCTAACTCTCATCCATCCACCGATACACTAAGCACCTCATCTACACCATCATCCACCCTGCTTCCACCATCACCAAGGTCCAGATCATAGACAAGGGATGTGGCGAATACGAAATGCATACCGCACTAAATGTGGCAACCATGCCACCATCGCCCCGTACATATAAACAACCAACTTTGCCAGTACCAGAAGTAGAAGAAAAGACACTTACACTCACCTCCCAAAACATGGGTTCAACAACATTCAATGATTTGGGATCCCTCCAGGATCAAATGGAAGCTGATATCAGCCAATGGGTTTATCGAGAGTAACCTGAACCACCACGTCCCCTTATAGAATACTTTCAAGAATTTTATCCACATGCTTCCAAGTTCATTGAAAAGTGTCATTACCAAGGCAGAGGCCTTGGTATGGAAGAACAAGGAAAACGCCAACCCATTGAAGCAACTAACATCCGACCAAGAAATTTGGGCTTGGGTTATGATACTAAATAGAAGGGTTCTGCGACATCCTCTAGCACTTCTAACAATGCTAGTGTTGATGACGGTTCCCTTGAAGACATACCAAAAGAAGAGTCCATCATACACACGTACGATGATTTGAATCACGTTGACCTCCCTGCCATGTTTGAATGCTTGTCTGTTTGCACCATAACCTTATCCCTCAAACATCCTGAACTTATAGATCATAACCTACAAGGTAGCGCACCTATCAACACATTTACCTCAGAGGATACCTACGTACATCTCATGGGATTGGGGGAAGATGAACGCCCTAACCGTAAAAGTAAAAAGAAACAAAAAAAAAATAGGTCATCAAGTGAAAACCTCACTGAGGCGCTTTTTGACTTGGAAAAGGTAAAAACAAAGGGTGTATCTGACGGTGAAAACTTCAATACAACACTGGAAGATGGGGACGTTCATCTTCCCCTTGTGGGAACACAAATACTTGAGCAGTCTTCTATTCTAATTGAAGAGACGCGGGAGGTAAATTTCAGGACAGAAGAAAATTCAAGGATCACTTATGTAGCAAAATCTTTATTAGAAGCAGAGTATTTTACTATTGTCCAAATTCTCAGATAAGGGGTTATCAATTTTGCATGGGCCTATTTCGATATTCCTGACCTGGATCCTAATCTTGTTGTACACCATTTGGATGTCCATCGAGATGCCAAACCTGTCAAGAAAAAGCTCTGAAAGATGCACCCACAAGTAGCACTATTAGTTAAAAAAGAATTGGAAAAATTACTAGATTTTGGCTTTACCAGACCCATTGATTATTCCGATTGGATTTCCAATATAGTACATGTTGCTAAACCTAACAGAGACATCAGGATTTGCACAGATTTTCGGGATCTTAACAAAACCTATCTAAAAGATGACTTCCCATTGCCTAACATCGATATGTTGGTTGACATTACTATAGGACACGAGATGTTATCCCTTATGGATGGCTTCTCTGGCTATAATCAGATCCGAATTGCCCCTAAAGATCAACACAAAACCGCTTTTACAACATTTTCGGTACCTTTTATTACAATGTCATGCCCTTTGGCCTCAAAACTGTGGGGGCAACATATCAACGAGAAATGACTGTTATATTCCATGACCTCATCCACATTATCATGGAAGATTATGTTGATGACTTGTTGGGAAAATTTGGAACCAGAGAACAGCACCCTGCCATCCTGAAAAATATCTTTGAGCGCTTGGAGCAGTACAAGCTAAGACTGAATCCAAAAAAGTATGTGTTTGGTGTCACATCAGGGAAATTGTTGGGCTTCAGAGTCTCCCGGAGGGGCATCGAGGTTGACCCTGCTAAAGTAAAAGCTATCATGGATATGCCTCCACCTAGAAACCTAAAATAGTTAAGGAGCCTTAAGGAAAGCTACAATCCATCCGTCGGTTTATAGCTCAGCTTGCAAATAAATGTCAGTCATTCACTCACCTTCTAAAGAAAGACACCACCTTCAAATGGAATCAACAATGTCAGCTGGGTTTTGATACGATCAAAGAATACTTGGCCCACCCACCAATCTTGATGCCACCTATCCCTGGAAAGCCCCTCTTTCTATACATCTCTACCACTTCAGTTGCATTGGGGGCATTGTTGGCACAACATGACAAATCCTCAAAAGAGCGAGCAATCTATTACATTAGCCAAACACTGGTCAGTTATGAACTTAATTATTCACTAATGGAGAAAGCATGTCTTGTTGTGGTCTTCAGTACACAAAAATTACATCATTATATGCTTAGCCATCTGGTAAAGCTAATATCAAAAGTTGAGCCCCTCAAGTACTTGTTATCTAAGACAACCCTAACTGACCGAATGGCTAAATGGATCATGCTTCTAAGTGAATTTGATATAAAATATATGGATATAAAAGAAATCAAAGGGCAGGTAATAGGAGATCAGTTGGAAGAAGCTCTATTAGTAGATGCCTATCCCATAGAATCCAAATTTCTAGATGGAGTCTTTGCAGTATCAGAAGCTACCACATGGACACTGCACTTTGATGGATCACACACTAATAATGGATCGGGGGCAAGAGTCTTGCTTATCACCCCCCAAGGCAATTACATACCAAAATCATTCAGATTGGCTTTTCCCTACACCAACAACATCATAAAATATGAAGCCCTTCTCATAGGCCTTAGAATCACAGCTCAATGGCACACCACTCATCTACAAGTTTTTGGTGACTCCCAGTTAGTTATAAAACAAGTCAATGATGAGTTTCTAACAAAAGATGATAATTTTTTGCCTTACAAACGCATGGTGGATGACTTCAAAAAATATTTCACCTTCATCCAATTTGAGCAGATCCCAAGACTCCAGAATAAGGTAGCAGACGCTATGGCTACCATTGGTTCTCTCCTTGACATGTCAAAAGACCGCACTGATTGTCAGTTCCTAGTCGAGAAAATCCTAATCCCAATGTATGATATCCTTGAGAGTGACATGGTGTGTGATATTGTAGGTCCTCAATCCCCTTGGTACCACGAAATTTACACCTATATTCATGACAACACCCTCCCGCCTAATCTCATAAGAAACCAACGTAAATCATTTATCCAATTCACTGCCTGCTACACCATCAATGATGATACACTTTATCGACGTGGGTATGATGGAACTCTCCTTCGTTGTTTAGATGAAACTGAAGCCCGCACGACATTAACAAAGTGCATAGTGGTATTTGTGGGGCCCATTCTAATGGTATGACCTTAGCCAAAAGGATTCTAAGAGCAGGGTATTACTGGCCTACAATGGAACATGATGCTTGTGAATTTTTCAAAAGGTATCTTCCGTGTCAACAACATGCAGATTTGATTCACGCCCTGACACAAGAGTTACAACCTATCACGACACCTTGGATGTTCTCACAATGGGGTTTCGACTTGGTTGGCAAGATCTACCCTCCATCCTCTGATGGTCACACTTTTATCATCACAGCCACTGAATACTTCACCAAGTGGCTAGAAGCCATACCACTCAGTCAAATCACTAGTGTTCAGATCTCTAAGTTCATCCTCTACCATATCCTCTGTAGGTATGGTATCCCTTCCGCCATCATCACCACTAATGGAAAGCCATTCAAGAATAACTGCATGAAGTCCCTCTGTGAAACATATCATATCCAACATCGTTGGTCCACCCCCTATTACCCCAAAGTAATGGAAAAGTGGAGGCAACAAACAAAACATTGATCAAAATCATTAAGAAGATGGTCAATAGCATTGGCCGAGATTGGCACCTCCATATCCATCCTGCTCTTTGGGCCTACCGTACATCCATCCGCACCCCCACCGATGCTACTCCATACTCCCTTATCTATGGAATTGAAGCCATCTTGCTAATCGAAGTAGAAATCCCTTCACTCTGAATATCACTCAAGAATCTCATCACTGGCGAAGACACCCAAGTGGCACGCCTGGCACAATTAGAATTGTTGGATGAAAAATAGATCAAGGCTTATAACCATCTTCAAGCCTATCAGCACCAACTCAAAAGGAGCTACAATAAGAAAGTCTTCCGTCACCAATTCAATGTTGGTGATTTGTTCCTTAAAGAGAATCAGCGGAATCAGTAAGATCGAGAGAAAAAGGGTAAGTTTGAAGCAAATTGGTTGGGCCCTTATGTCATCACCACAAAGTATGGTTCTGGCGCCTATAGGCTATCTACCCCTGAAGGGGAGCCCTTGGAAGAACCCATCAACATCATGCACCTGAAGAAATTCTATACTTAGGTCAGCTTGGGTATCCTTCCTTGTCAAATCTCAAAAAATTACAAAAAAATTGAAAAAGTCAAAAAAATAAAAAAAGTACAAAAAAATACAAAAAGTCAAAAAAATAAAAAATAAAATAAAAAGTCTGAAAAATACAAAAAAATCAAAAAATCCAAAAAAATAGTAAAAAGAAATAATTCGTCCTATGGTGAAAACCACCCCTGCATGGCACCTTGGATACGTACGATTGGTGACAACCTGGCAATAGGTGCCTCTCGTATAGGGCTTAATCATTATCTACCTCGCGTCTTGGTTACTTTATGGCTTATCCATCGATTCCTCTATCCCCATATCCTCCCATCCGCTTGCATCACCTCGTCGCTTGGTATATTTTTGGTTGAGCATTGATGACTGTCATCCGCTGTCCAACATACTAAGCTTGTTATCCTAAGTTGAGCTTGTGTCATCTCATCATGTTCGTCTCCATCTAGGTCTCACCTTGGTCTCTTCTTGAACTACAACGCCTTTGCGCTTGCACGTAAGCAAGGCTAATCTTTTGATTGGCCACCAAGGCATTTTGTCCTTCATCGTCCATCCTCATGGTCCACTTTTTAATCTTGTCCATCCTTAGTCTTTCATCCTTTCTAAACTACATTTCCCCTGCACTTTCACGTAGGCAAGGTCGATCTTTTGATCTACCCCCGGGGCTTATGTTTGTTTTGGTCATCCATCAGTTTCCATCAGTCCACTTTTCGCTCTTTTACCATGGTCTTTTCTTGAACTATGAGGGCTCTACGCTTTCATGTAGGCAAGGTTGATCTTTGATCAACCCCCGAGCCCCTAGGTATTTATGATGTGTCTTGTCCTCTTGTTGTCTTGTTGTCAAGTATGTCCCTATCATTGTTGATTCTTCACAAACAAGATCTTCTCGTGTCAAGAAATCTGCTTACTGGCAATTATCCTGCATCATCTAGGTCACTTTAGTTTAGTATCCATCATTGGTCTTAACAGGATGCATCCTTCCTAATAGACCACATCAACCCCTTCCATCCTTGGGATCTTATGGAAAAGGACGCTTGCAATTGATCATGATCTTTGGGTACTTTTGCATTTTGTTTATTATTTGAGCTACCTCTCTTAACTAGTCACGATCGCCATGATCCATCATATTATGGTGTGTTTTTCCTAGTCAACACAAGGGCATCTCTTGACTGTTTTATTGTTGTTGTCTGCTGGGATGCTCCACGCGGTACCCACTAGGATTCCTCCCGGATCCTGTGTTATGTGGTGGAATCCCTTTGTGCTTGTGGTTATTCCAATACTTGGCCCGACCAAAATCATCGCTACTTTCGGGTATTGGGATAACCTTCTTGTTTGTTGTGTTTTTTTTATGCATTAGACACGAATCCGTCTTGGTTTACATACCCTTATGTCCGATGTCTTATGCTATAGAAAAAATTAGTGCTCTAAAGGATGGAAAATTGCATTCATGTTGCATTTCATCTCATTGCATATACCCCCTTCATCCATCCTTGCTCCTACATCTATGACTCTTGATTTTGGTTGTGCAAACTTTCATTCCTTCTTAATAACTTTTCTTCTCAGGATCCTTACGGTTCTCGATAGGTAACGTGCCCCACACATCCTATGCCTATCACCTACCCATTGATACTTATGTCTACATTACATTTAGTGTGTCAATTCATCATTTATCCATTTGCATCAATTCATTTAGGTTCATCATTTATCCATTTTGCATCAATTCATTTAGGTTCATTTATCCATATTGCACCAATTCATTTAGGTTCATCATTTATCTATATTGCACCAATTCATTTAAGTTCATCATTTATCCATATTTGCATCAATTCATTTAGGTTCATCATTTATCCATATTGCATCAATTCAGTAAGGTTCATCATTTATCCATATTTGCATCAATTCATTTAGGTTCATCATTTATCCATTTGCATCAATTCATTTAGGTTCATCATTTATCCATATTGCATCAATTCATTTAAGTTCATCATTTTTCCATAGTGCATCAATTCATTTAGGTTCAATTATTCATATTGCATCAATTCATTTAGGTTCATTTATCCACATGATTGCATCAATTCATCGGGTTCATTCATCCATACATTTCCATATATTTTCATACCCACCTATGCATCATTGTTAGGCCCATTTTGATTACATCATTTACACAATTGCATTACCATTAATAAATCATCAACATCATCAATAATCACATCATCCAAACACGCATAAATAAATCATTAACATCATGCATTGTCACAACATCCATATCAACACAACTCATCATATACATGTGCATAACATACACCATCTATCATACAAACATTAATATAAAACCATATGCATAACATAAATCATCCATCACAAAAATGTTCAGCATAATGTCAATGGGGACCATCACATATCATCATCAAAATAGTACAATGATCATATCCAAAATATAGTCACATCATAACCACCTCCATATCATCCTCAAATAAGAAGCATAATCTAATAATATGTGCTACACCTCCATTTGGTACCTATCCAAGCACCTGTATCTTGTCACCTATCCTTTGTTTGCCCTGAGCTGCCCACACCTAAGCTCAGAGGAGACTTAGGCACCGGTCCCCTATATGTCAGAGTCCCCTGTGACTCACAAGCTAGAGTCCCAAATTGATAAGGAGTCGGCTTAAAATCACTATACCCTCTGGTCCGGGTCCCTAAAGACTGGGACGGTATCAACATTTGTGGTACCTGCCTAACATACCGCATAGTACGCTATGTTAGATCTGGCACTGCTTGCTCATATGCACATCTCCAATAGCCTGCCTCATGCATATACTCATCCTTCTGCCTAACCTGGAACCTGATGGCATTCCGCTCATGCCTGTATCTATCCCGCTCTCTACTGATGGCTCATCGCTCTTGCTCCCATGCCTCCTATACCACTGTTAATAGTTGTACCTACTCTGTGATCCTCTCCCTCTCTACCTGTATAGTCTATAGCTCTGCCTATAAACCCTGTACGACTAACTCTGTACCATCACCCTGCACTCTCTGTGACTGCCTCTGAGCTATATCCCTCTCTGCACTCTCCGCCCGTGCCATTGCGACATCTCTCTGAAACTGTAGGATCTAGACCTATCTCTGCATATCATCCCTCTCCCCTTGTATCACCTGCACCTGTCCCTGTGCACTATCTCACTCCTCCTAGAGGGCCTATACATCACCATATGCGATATCTCTCTCTCTCTTCGCACTGTCTCTAACTCGACCTTCGCTGCCTCAACCCTCACTGTCATCTCCTCTAAGGATACCTCTACAGTAGATACCCTCTCCTGCAAATCTGTCCTCTCCCTCAATAATCCTCCCACCTATACTCTCAGTGTCTCCATCTCTCTCTCGACTCGCTAAAAATGCTCCACTAAGACATGCTCTCCTCCCCCTACTAGCTCTGGCTGACCCCGCATCTGTGCTACTATCATCGTTGCCTCTAACCTATCTTGATCCCAAGTCACTCGAGCCAGCTCACCCCGTACTCTCTCCATCTCTGCTTGCATCTCCTCCCTCTCTCTCTCAGCCTCTCGTACATCTGTCATCAGTTGAGACATAACAACATCAAACTCCATTTGCTTTGTCTCTTGCACCCTTTGTACCTCTGCCCTCCTCAGCTCCTCCTCCAACACCTATAGCCTCACCTAAGACTCTCTTAGTAAAATCACTGGATCCTCAACTGCAGCCGCTGGTACTACTACTAAAGGCTCCACCACCTGCACATCCACGTCCATAGACTCCCCCTCTATCTCCTCTTGAACTTGCTCCACCCAACTCGTCAACCAAATCCTCCTCGATTGTCCTCTCCTCCCCACCCTCATTAGTCTCCTCGGCTGCCCTCCAGCCCCTGGCTCCCCCGTACTCCCAAGCCACCGACTCTCTCTCATCCAACTCTACTCTCCTCACCGCTATGGGTCTCGTCACCATAATATGCTCCCAACCCCACACCGTAATAGTCTCTTATGCGTCACATTTTGCATCCTCCGATAGCAGATCACATGCATGTCTCGATATAACTATGCCAACACACATAACCCCTAGGAGAACTGTCCCTCTCACCACTCGACAATATGTCAAATCACCTCCATATACTGTAAGCTACATAATCACCTACTCCGGTCCAACGGTAGTATCCCACTAATCAAACAACATAAATACAGTGGTAACGCTAGCAACCCTAAGGCTAAGCATCTGTCTACATCTAACTGACCCCTCTGTATCGACAAATCATCCTGCCCAAATAACACCAGGACAGTCTCATCCAACTGTGCTCCTCTGGACACCACCTCGCTCACTAACCGTCCCTCTATGGGAAGCCTCAGAATCCACCATACATCCTCTAGTGTCACCGTCATCTCCATTGTAGGAAGATGGAAGGTCGATGTCACTGAACTCCATCTCTCTATCAACGTTGTCAGCATCGCCTGATGCACTCTCATCACCGGAAACTACACTAAGTGCAGTAACCCTACCTGCTCTAATTTTGCATGGTTCACCCCAATCATGGCCTCTATGGTCACCGCCAGTGCCTCTGACCTCTTCTCATGTGTCCATAATCGACCAAAACTCTACAATCATCACGATCACCCTCTTAACATCTTTCCTGCCTCCAAATCTTTTCCTTTTTTCTCTTCTATCTCTCTTTGCATTCTCTTCTTGCCTCCCTTGCACCCCTTCCCCCCCCCGAGCTGGGGCAGATCCGCCCTCAGCCATGGAGCGTCCCTTGCACCCCTTGCCCCCCCCGAGCTAGGGCGGATCCGCCCTCGGCTGCAAGGCGGATATGCCCTCAGTCGCGAGGCAGACCCACCCCAAGCTGGGGCGAACTCTCCCCAAGCCGAGCGGCGGGGCCTCCACTGGGCGTGTCAATGCCAGCCACGTGCCGGGGTGCCCTCGCCCCCGACGACGACCCGCGCCAAGTGGCGACGCCAGTCGCACGGCGGGGCGGCCTCACCCTCGATGACGGCCAGTCTGCTCAGCTTTGGGGCGGATTCGCCCCATGTCAAGATGGACCCGCTCGGCGTGGGGAAAATTCACCCTATGTTGGGGAAGACTCACCCTCTTTCCAATGGGCGTATTCGCCCCTCTACGAGATTTTGACCTTTTTTTCATCCTTCCCCATCCCGTTTTTGACTTTTTTTTATTTTTTCTTCCCTACCCATTTTTCCTATCTAAACCGCCCATAAAACCCGTTTCTTACATTTCACAAATAATCATTTCAAATGGGTTAAAATTACAAAAATAATGCATATTTTTTGTAGTTAATCTGGTGGGGCCCACCTTGCTGACTGTAGAATCGTCGAACCTCGTCCACCCGGTGGATGAGTTTGGTGTCATTATCCTATGTTATCCTCGCTCCTCATCTACTTTCTCTCCTCTCCTCTTCTCTCAACTGCTATAGTGCAAATGAGGTGAGGTAATTTCTAAAATTACCTTATATTATTTTTCCCTCCCTTTTTTTAGGGGTATTTTTTACCTCTTATTTACCTTTTTTTTCCTCTGGCTAATCCCTTCCCTTCCTGGGGCCGCCATTTGCAAACCGTTTGTTTGATTGACTTCATTCAAAAGGTAAACTCGCCTAATTTTTTG
The DNA here is from genome assembly GCA_007115665.2 of Sequoiadendron giganteum. Classification (NCBI taxonomy): domain Eukaryota; kingdom Viridiplantae; phylum Streptophyta; class Pinopsida; order Cupressales; family Cupressaceae; genus Sequoiadendron; species Sequoiadendron giganteum. The sequence goes on along the minus strand of CM021100.1, from coordinate 780,531,672 downwards.
CGCTCTTTCCAACCATACCATTCATTTCTTCCTATCGAGAAGTTGCCTGGGACCCCTCTTTTTTCCCCCGTCATCCTCTCGAGGGGGCGTACCCTTCCCATTTATCTACTTTCCCTGCCATAGTCATTCCCTTGCAGGATTGGGGCATCTTCATCCATTCCCCCACTAATTGGATAGCTCAGGTCCTCCTCCCCACATTGGGGCATCATTTTCCGGTTACTTCCTCTATCGAGTCATCTGCATTTTACTTTTCTTCAAAACACTATTATCCTAATAGTACTTCGAAGAGGGGCAAAATGTAGACATCTAAATTTGATCACTTCCACATGATCAAAATTGTCTACTCTATTCATCTATTTCATTAATAGTGATTAATTAATTTATTTAATCATTATTTCATTTCATGCCTAAGGTTTCTAAAGTATGTAATTGAATAATTAAATACTTTACCTTACACCTTTTCTTCTCTAAATTAAATAAATAAGATAATTTATTTAATTTAGTTGTTTGACCTATTTGGATTAAAACCAATTTTTAATGCCTCTTTTTCTCTTTCCTTGTCACATTCTCCATAATCCTCTTTTAATCTGGATTAAATTAATTAATCCACAATTAGGATGTGCACCACTTAATCAAGATTAGTGTCACATCTTCCATAATCTCCCACTTGCCTCTAATCTCTCATTAATTATTTTAATCTTGTGTTTGCACAACCTTAATCAAAGTCATTAGCCACATTTAGCATACCTTTTTTAGTCAACCTTTCCACTTGCCTTTTGTTGAGAAAATGTGTCTCAACTTTCAGCTTGAAGCCCCTATTTTCATGACTTGGTAAAAAATGCTTCATTTCTGCCTTTACCGCTTTACCACGGCGGCTATGTCTGGCTCTGGTGGTACCGCAGTGACAGACCTGGCGATTACCGCTTTACCACATGTAGTGATTTCACTCACCGCGGTAGTGCGATAGGGCCGCCAGCGGTCTGGCTTGGCAGTTACCGCCATATCGTAGGCGGTGGGTCCTCTCACTGCGGTGTTCGCGACGATCTTGGCAGTTACCCCCATACCACGGGTAGTGAGTTCGCTCACCGCGGTGGCCGTAGTATGACCGCCAGTGGCAAGGTTGACGGTTACCACCCTACCATGGGGTGGCCTGACAGCCTCCGCAGTAGCACGGTAAGACCACCAGCGGTCCGCCAAGACACCTATTGCCATACCACAATTAGACCTTGACAGCGTTGCGATAGCGCGGTGGAGCTGAGAAGACCGTTAGCTATTAGGACGAACGGTCACCGCCATATTGCGAGGCAAAGCCAACAGGGCAGCGGTAGCATGGTAGAGACTTGGAGAGCTCGGATGAGCTCGGACCAGTTTTGACCGAGTTGGACTCAGATTCAAAGAGCGACAGCGAATGCAGGAAGGACACATGGCTCAATGTCAGATGTTGATTGGCCAAAAGCCAAAATGGTAACGATAGTTATTGCAGGCTAACTTAGGCTGGTGGACAGGACCCAATTTGGGTAAAGAAGTTAATGTCTGGGTGGCTCAATGCAAGGTGATCGACATGGGCAGATCAATTGCGCGATTGGATGAAAGATTCATGAACCTGATGTCTACGATTGGTTGATGATATTGAATGCATGATGTATGACTTTGTAAGTTGAGTACATTGTATAGGTCAACCAAGAACATGCAAGTAAGCAAGTTGTTCAAACTGTATGTTAAGAGATAACATTGTAACAGTGAGAGAGAACTCTAAGTTGTTGTGAGCTGATCAGAGAAGACTGAACATTGTATGTAATTGTTTTATTACTGTAATACAATTGTCTTGACTTTGTGTAGTGGGTTTTTTACTTGAAAATGTTTTCCCACATATATCTTGTGTCAATTTGTGAACGTTGAATTCTATTATCTATTTTAGTGGTTGTATTCATCTCAAGTAGTTTTAGAACCTATTAGAACATCTTTATGCTTTTCTCCTCTATTGTATTAGTGTTAAGGGAATGTATTCTGCATTGTTGGGTCATTAGATCCATCCCTATTTTCCCTTCAAATGGTATTAGAGCCTAGCTCGTTGTGTTATCCTTGAGAGAAAGCTCATTTTTTTGTGCTAATACTATTTTAGTGGGAGCCTTGCATTGTTAAAACTTGTTTCTGTTTGAAATGGTGAGTACATCAGGTAGATTAGATATTGAAAAGTTTAATGGCAACAACTTTGAGTTATGGAAACTCAAAATGGAAGACTTGCTGATGGATAGAGACCTCTGGTTAGCATTGTTTGGAACTAAGCCATAAAGTACGATGCAAGAGGCTTGGGATCTTGTCAATAGAAAAGCAAGAGGCCTAATAAGATTGAGTCTAGCCGATTCTGTACTCCTGAACGTCCATGAGGAGCAGTCTGCAACTTCATTGTGGAAGAATTTTGGTGATATTTATGAAGGAAAGTCTCAGGTAAATAAGTTATTCTTGACGAAGAAGTTTTACTCCTTGAAGATGGAAGAAGGTGCATCTGTTGCAGACCGTCTGAACTCGTTTAATATGGGTGTTACTCAGCTGGCGTCTGTAGGTGTAAAGACTAAGGAGGAGGATTGTTGCATGCTCCTGTTGTGTTTGTTACCTGATAGTTCGGATCGTTTGGTGATGGCTATTGGAAGCACAACCACTGCATTCAAGATGGATGACATGGTTGCTTCTCTTCTATTTGAATAAATGCAAAGGAAGTCTTCTGAGATGGCCAAAGAGGCTCTTGTTGTTCGAGGTAGACCCAAGGAGAAAGAAAAGAAGTCAAAATCCAAATTTGCAGGGAGATCAAAGTCTCCTGGTAAAAATTTCAAGGTGAGATGTTGGAACTGTGGGCAACCTGGTCATATCCGAGAGGACTGCAACGAGAAGAAGAAGAATAATTCTTCTGATAATGAATCTTCTCAAAGTGATGCAGATGTCTTCATTGCAACAGCCTTGACAACTTAGGCATCAGATGATGTCTGGTTGGTTGACTCAGGTGCGTCCTTTGACATGACGTCCAATATAGAATGGTTCTCTAAATATGAGAAGTATGATGGTGGAAAGGTGTACTTGGCAAGTGATTCAATGTTGGAGATAGTTGGCAGAGGAAGAGTCAGAATTCAATTTCCTGATGGGAGAGTCAAAGGTATTGGTGGCATACTTCACATACCAGGTCTGGCTCGAAATCTTCTTTCTGTCAGTAAGTTAAATGATTATGGTGTAGAAGTTTCTTTCTCAAATAAAGGATGTAAAATGGCTAGAGGTGCAATGGTGCTGTCTAAGAGTGTTCGTACTGACACTCTGTACAAGTTGGATGCACGTCTTATTCTTTGTAACATTGCCTCTGTAAAATCAAGAAAATTAGTCCCTATAGAGAAAGATGAAGACAATTCTCCGTCTGCAAATGCTTTAGAGGTAAAACTCCCAGCAAAGAAGACTATGTTGTGACATCATAGACTTGGTCACATAGGTGAGAAAGGTTTAAAAACCTTGAAGAATAAAAATCTTGTAGAAGGGCTTGATGATTGTAACCTTGAGTTCTATTTTTGCGAACATTGTATCTATGAAAAACAACATCATGTTTCATTTTATTGTAGTCCTCATAAATCTTCTGGTATACTAGATTATGTTCATTCAGATGTGTTTGGTCCAGTTAATGTTCCTTTGTTATTGAAGTCTAGATATTATGTTTCTTTTATTGATGTCTGTTCGAGAAGGGCATTTGTATACTTTCTTAAAAGTAAATCAGAAGTGTTCAGTTGATTTAAATAATTTAAATCTTTGGTAGAGAATCAGATTGGAAGGAAAATTAAATGTTTGAGGATAGACAATGGCAGTGAATTTTGTTTTGTAGACTTTGAAAGGTATTGCACTGATCATGGAATTAAAAGGCATAAGACAACGCCTTACACTCCACAGCCGAATGGAGTTGCTGAAAGGTTGAACAGGACGCTAATGGAAAAGGAAAGGAGTATGCTGATTGGTGTTGGTCTGGAACAAAAGTTTTGGGCTGAGGTTGTGGCTACAACATGTTATCTAATAAACCAATCCCTTTGCTCTGCTCTTGTTGATAAGATGCCTTTGGAAGCATGGTCTAGTAAGAAGCCATCTCTGAGACATGTCCGTGTGTTTGGTTGTGAGGCATATGTTTATGTGCCACATGAAAAGAGATCTAAATTGGATAACAAGATTATCAAATGTATTTTCATCGGCTACGGAGTTGGTGTGAAAGGATACAAGCTTTGGAACCCTATTATTGAGAAGGTTTTGTACAACAAAAACGTGATATTTTGTGAGCTAAAACCTTCAGTAAATGATCAACAACTTGACACAGATCAGAGTGATAAGAAGAAGGATGCAGTTGAGATTCCTCAAACTCCAAAAAGGGAAGAGTTTCATGGTGTACCTAAGACTGAGGAGAGTTCAAGCAACTTTGGAAGTTCTGATGATGAAGAACCACAACCTTAGCCTATAAGAAGGTCTACATGAGAAAAAAGGCAACTTGAAAGGTATGGTTTCTCTATGTTAAATTCAAACGTGCCTATGCCTTAATTACTAGCACTGATGAGCCTAGCACTGTAAAAGAAGCAATCAACATGATTGATTCGAATTCTTGGCTGGAAGCCATGAATGAAGAGATGGATTCATTGAAAAATAATGAAACCTAGAATTTGGTACCACTACCTAAAGGGTGAAATCCTGTTGGTTGTAAGTGGATATTCAAAAAGAAGACGGGCCTTGATGGCAGTGTTGAGAAGTGCAAGGCAAGGTTGGTTGCAAAGGGATTTTCTCAAATTGAGGGAATTGATTATGGAGATATTTTTTCCCCTATAGCAAAGCTGACATCTATCAGATTTATGTTGTCATTGGCAGTTGTGTATGATTTTGAAATTGAACAGATGGATGTGAAGACAGCGTTTCTCCATGGTGAGTTGGAAGAAGAAATATACATGTCCCAGCTTGAGCATTTTGTTGAAAGAGTCAAACAAAATCTAGTCTGTAAGTTAAATAAATCTTTGTATGGTTTGAAACAATCTCCTAGAATGTGGTACCAAAAATTTGACAAATTTGTGTTGTCTATGGGATTTGTAAGATCAAAATCTGATCATTATGTTTATCATAAGTCTGAAAATGATCGTGTGCTTGTTATTACATTGTACGTGGATGATATGTTATTCATAGGAAATAGCAAGACTATGATTTCTGATCTTAAATCTCAATTATCTGCAAAGTTTGAAATGAAAGATCTTGGTGCAAAAAGGTACATTCTTGGAATGGAGATAACGAGGGACAAAACAAGCAAAAAGCTTTGGGTCAGCCAGAGTAAGTATGTGAAAACCATTCTGGAGAGGTTTGGCATGGATGATTGTAAGCAGTTAGTTGTTCTAGTTATGTAGGGAACAAAGCTATTTGTTGAAGAGTGTCCAAAGTATGCTACTGAGATGGAGGAAATGACCAGTGCACCCTATGCAAGTGTTGTTGGTAGTTTGATGTATGCTATGGTCTGTACAAGACTAGACATTGCCCAAGCAGTGGGAGTTCTAAGTCGTTTTATGGAAAATCCGAGATCACATTGGGATGCTGTGAAGAGAGTGTTCAGATATTTGAAAGGGACTTCAGACTATGATTTGTGTTACCATGGTAGTTTGGTTGCATCACAAAGAACTCTCAACATCCAAGGATATGTTGATTTTGATTGGGTAGGGGACATTGACAGCAGGAGATCCACTAGTGGTTATATGTTCATGCTTAATGGTGGAGCAATTAGTTGGATGAGTAAGCGATAGGCTATAGTTGTTTTATCCATGACAAAGGTAGAGTATATGGCAACAACTCACGCCTGTAAGGAAACAGTGTGGCTGAGGCATTTGTGTTCAGACATTGGTTTTAATGCAGGACATATCACTATTTTTGTGACAGTCAGAGTGTCATTTGTTTGGCAAAGAACCCGACCTTCCATGCTAGAACGAAGCACATTGATGTGTAGTTTCACTTCGTGAGGGACACGGTGGAAGATGGAAGAGTCTGTCTAGAAAAGTTCGACACCTTGAAGAAGTTGCAAATGCGTTGACAAAGTCGGTGAGCACAGACAAGTTCAGATGGTGCGCAAAATCAATGGGCCTTAGGGCCTATGACAAACAGTAATTTTTTCGAAGCCATGGAGGAGCTGGAAGTGTTTTCCAAGTGGGATCTTGTTGAAAAAATGTGTCTCAACTTCCAGCTTGAAGCCCTTGTTTTCATGACTTGGAAAAAAATGCTTCATTTCTGTCTTTACCGCTTTACCGCGGTGACTATGTCTAGCTTTGGCAGTACCACAGTGACAACCTAGCAGTTACCACCTTACCATGTGCGGTGAGTTCACTCACCTCAGTAGCTTGGTAAGGCCACCAGCGGTCAGGCTCGGCGGTTACCGCCATACCACAAGCGGTGGGTCCTCTCACCATGGTATTCGCGGTGAGACCGCCAGCGGTGATCTTGGCGGCTACCGCCATACCGCGAGTAGTGAGTTCGCTCATCGCAGTGGCCACGGTATGACTGCCAGCAGCAAGGCTGACGGTTATCGCCCTACCACGGGGTGGCCTAGCGGTCTCTGTGGTAGCGCAGTAAGACCACCAACGGTCTACCAAGATGGCTACTGCCATACCGCAATTAGACCTTGATAGCGTTGTGATAGCATAGTGGAGTTGAGAAGTCTGTCAGCTGTTAGGACAGACAGTCACTGACATACCATGAGACAAAGCCAACAGGGCAGCGGTAGTGCGGTAGAGACTTGGAGAGCTCGGATGAGCTCAAACCAGTTTTGACCGAGTTGGACTTAGAGTCAAAGAGCGACAAAAAATGCAGGAAGGACATGTGGCTCAGTGTCAGATGTTGATTGGCCAAAAGCCAAAATAGTAACAACAGTTATTGCAGGCTAACTTAGGTTAGCGAACATGACTCAATTTGGGTAAAGAAGTTAATGTCTAGGTGGCTCGATGCAAGAAGATCGACATAAGCAGATCGATTGTGTGATTGGATGAAAGATTCATGAACCTAATGTCTGCGATTGGTTGATGATATTGAATGCATGATGTATGACTTTGTAAGTTGAGTACATTGTATAGGTCAACCAAGAACATGCAAGTAAGCAAGTTGTTCGAACTGTATGTTAAGAGATAACATTGTAACAGTGAGAGAGAACTCTAAGCTGCTATGAGCTGATCAAAGAAGACTGAACATTGTATGTAATTATTTTATTACTGTAATACAATTTTCTTGACTTTATGTGGTGGGTTTTTTTACCTGAAAAGGTTTTCCCACGTATATCTTGTGTCAATCTGTGAATGTTGAATTTTGTTATCTATTTTACTGGTTGTATTCATCTCAAGTAGTTTTAGAAGCTATTAGAACTTGTTTATGCTTTTCTCCTCTGTTGTATTAGTGTTAAGGGAATGTATTCCATACTGTTGGGTCATTAGATCCATCCCCATTTTCCTTTCACCTTTCTTGGCCTTGACTCTCTTTCCCATGTAAGTTTTTAATTCATATTTATTCACCCAAGGCTCCTCTCTTCCCCATATGAATTTTTAATTCACTTTTATCCTCCCAAGGTTTACCCTATCCCCACACAAGTTCTAGAAGACTTGACTTGTCATTTTACATGTGCCAAGGACTTCTAGAACTTTTGACTTGTCACATCACTCACATGTGGCAAATCCCCATCTTTTTGGAAACCTTCTCTTATCCATTAGACTCTCTCAAGCATGTGAATTTTTAATTCACATTTATTTCTCCAACCACTTTCCCTTCTCCCATGGAGATTTTTGAGAAATTCTAAAATTCTTCAAATATCTTTTTCATTCTCATTTGGGGACAAGGAGTTCCTTTTTGAGGAAATCTTCTCATCCCCCAAGGTACCTACAAGGTACTTTTCCTTCCTCCACATCATGTACCTCTCTTCCACCTCATTTTCACCTCATCCCACCCTAGGCCATCTCACATTTCACATGTCAAGATGTGAGGGCTTGTGAGTCCTCAACTCACCATAGCCCTCCATCTTGACCTTGTTGGCTTAATCTCAACCGTTGAATTCTCTAGAGAATTCAAATTGTTCTATAAATATCCCCTCCTTTCTCTCATTTGAACAATCAATATTTTGCTATCAAAACTCTTGTCAATTCTCCATTTGAGCCTCTCTTGCATTTACCATAGTATTTTGAGTTCACCATTACCATGTCTTCACTCATCTTCATATCACTTTGCATATTTGATTTAGTTTGCCATCCAAAGAGCACACAAAACATCTAAAGATCAAGGGCCAACCAAGGAAGAAGCGGCACAAAAGAGGTATAATCACTTATCAATTGGTTATATTACTTCTTTGAAATTTCTTCCTTTAGGCTAATCTTGAGGTGTACTCTTTATGTTATTTCTTTTATTGCATTGATAATTTGTTTAGCATCTCATAATAAGACAACATTTTAGGGATCACACATAGTATTGAGACAACCTCCTGTGTCGAGGTCTCTTTTACTTTTTTGACTCAAATATTTTTAGTGTGTTTGTTATGTTCCTTTGTGTATGTGTTATCCATGTTTTTATTTATAAATATCTATACGTTCTAACCTTGTTATTTAGTAGCTTTCTACCCTCTAACCTTGTTGTCATGTGCATATCTTTTCTATCTAATGCATTTTGTTTGTAGGTATTCACCCTAGGGAAATGCTTCCTTGGTTTGAAGAGCTATCTTCTTCATCTATAGTATCCATTTGGCAACATGATGTTGTTTTTATTTAGTAGATTTCCTTTAGCATGCATATTCATGTAAATTCATAAGCTCGCTAAAGTAGGGGAAAAATGTAGTGTCAAAAATTACATACACTTGAAATTTCACCTACACTTTTGTATCCACTTGAGTGTCCACTCCCTTAATATTTGTGTAGGCTCATCTTAGCCCTTGCATCAACCTTTTTCCCTCTCAGGATTCTCAAAACCCTTTTTTCAACAACTATCTTCTTATGTTAGCTTTATGTTTTCCTCATTCCCACTATTTTTTAACATGATTTGTCTGGACATTTGCATGTCGCGTGGGCGTTTGCATGTAGTGATAGCGTCCTATGACATTTCAATGTTCAAATGACCATTTATGAGCTCTTTCCCACTTGTCACCTACCTTTACCGATGGAAACGGCTCGGGACACCTTGTAGCAGCTTGAAAAACTATTTTTCCCTCCTCTCTTCTCTTTTAAATCTATCTTTTCACTCTTCTTGAGGGATCTTGGTCTTTCTCCCTTGATCTCTCTTAGACATTCTCTCTATTCTTTCTTCTTGGAAGTCTCTCTTTTCTCTCAAGTTTGCATAGCTCTCTTTCTTTCCACAATGCTCTCAAGTTATCACAATGTTCTCTTTGCAACTCTCTTGGATCTCACAACTCTCTCTTTGGATTTCTCAAGCCTTGCATGTATATCTATTCGTCTTACATCTTTGAGCATCTTGGTATTTATCACATCCCTTTTCTATGCATTTTATTTTCTTATCTATTTATTTTCTATCTATCTATCTATTTGGTTGTCCATGGAGGTGGAAACACTGAAACAAGAGTTTGAATGAGGCAAGCCCCTAAACAACCCCAACATTTTCTCTCAGTCTTATGTGTGTAGGTACTGAAGAAATTTATTTGTTAGAGGCTTCATTACATGGGTTGTTGTGAGCACTTTCTTTCTCCTCCTTAGTTTTATCATCTACATTCCATCTATTCTATATTTCATGTAGTTTGATTTATTTTAGTTATTGTTATTTAGTTTGATTTATTTCAGTTCTGTTATTTAGTCTGATTTATTTTAGTTTTTTTATTTTTTGTTATCTTCTTTGCACTCTTAAAAGTTCCTAGAAATCGAAATAGAAGTAGTCATTTTGCTATTTTCTATGAAGTTCTCAGTTTTTGGTCTGTACAAGATGCCAACGCGTCATTGGGACGCATGCACACTGTGTTATAGTCCTTGACCAAGAGCTTGTCAGTCTACCCAAAAGACCTCTATGGTTTTCTCTTTATGTTTCTAGAACTCTCATCATTCTATCTTGTCACCTAAGATTTGATCCTTGAGGTATTTGAGAACCATTTGCTCCTTGTAGACTTTTCTTGTCCTAAGACTCGAGGGTAGCAAATATCCTCCTCTACACACACAGACATGCAATTTAATTCTTTACATGCAACTAGTTTAATTATCATGCTTTTCTATGTGAAAATGTAAATGTAAAACTACTTCCATTTTTATGTTGTAATTAACTAATTTCCATTTCTTGGAGGTTTTTTTTTTAAATACAACAATTCAATTTTTTCAGAATGGGTGGAATTCATAAAAAATTAATACATAACCCCACCAAAATAGAGTACATACATACATACATACATATATATATATAAAATGAGACAAGCCAAATATTACCTCTACAGTTGTTGGTTCAATTTATTCACAATAAACTATATAACTAATGTCTCTATGGTCGAAGTTTTCAATCTATTCATTATATCTAAATAAAAAATATCTCTAGGCTACGAATTCAACCTATTCACAATAAATGAAAAGTAGAAATAAAAAGAAAACTGTTATTAATGATGAAAGTGTTCTTTTTCTGGATTAAACTGCGTAAGTTTTGTTTGTATCAACATTTCAGATCACACTCCATGATCCAAAATGTTGATGCAAACAAAATTTACGTAGTTTGATATAGAAAAAGAATACTTTCATTGATATGGACTATGGAAATCTAATGTCTTTGTTATTAATGAGTCAAACTGGGCAAGATCTATTGTTGTGACTTTAATTTATTCTCATTAGCTAAAAGGAGATCTAAAAACATTGGTTTTATTTGGTGTGGCTAGATCCTTGAGCATGACCCAAGACTTTTACAACCTCTTGATCCAAAATATTGGATGTGAATATGATAAATTTGCTAATAAATTTCAATTGTGGGTTTTTTAAAAACAAAGGGACACACAAATTTTTAGTGCCACAATAGTTACTATTGGAACACATTTCCCATTGTGCCAAAAGATCAACTTGTTAACGCCCGATACAATCACCAAAGATAAATGGATCCATGAGAGGCAATTAGTTCATGTCTTGAATCCAAAGGGGGACACTAGCAATTAGTCCAACAATGCCCCCTTAGTGTCACTCGAGGGGATTCAAAGTCGCTGTGTATGAGAAGATGTGTCAATTAAATTGAATCTAATCTAATACACCAATGAAACATTAGATTGAAGGAAACTAAATTAATAAAGTAAATGCAAACTCTTGACAACAGCTTCTTCAAATTCGTTCCATTGTCCTCTATCTCCAAGGATTCACTTCAATATGTTTGCTCTCAGTTGTGCAAACACAGCTTATAGAATGGCAGTTGAGAGAATGAGATTATTATGAATGCATATGCATCTACAAGATTGAACTATTGAATTAAAAATGCTATGAATTGCTAAGATTGTGACTATAATAACCACGCATGAAAGTATGAGATTCGAGGTCCTTTTTTTAGCTTATGAAAGGGCTGTATTTATAGATTTTTGAAGGTAGGAATTCGATTGGCCAAGATCGACGGTCGAGTTCAAACCTGTTGAAATGAATGGTGAGAGATTGAGAATTCGAAAAGAAGATGGAATTCTGAGAGATAGAAAATGAAGAGACAATTTGAAAGGTGTCTCTCATAATTAAATAAATAAATATTTAATTATGTGTGAGAGAAATGTGAAAAGGCTTTAATTAAATATTGTAAATATTTAATTATGAGAAAAGGAAAAAGCCTTTTTATTAAATATTAAAAATATTTAATTTTTGTGAGAGAAGTGGGAATTTGGAAAATGATTAAATATTGAAAATATTTAATTAAATGTGGAGGGAAGAATAATCATTTAAATTTAGAATTTAAACTTTGATAATTAATGTAAATAGATTGTAAAATCTATTTAATTAATTAAGAGGAAGATAGCATTAATTAAATAAATAAATTTATTTAATTAATTTAGAAGAATTAGAAAATGAACAATATAAATAAATAATTAAATTTATTTATATGTAGAGGACTTAAGAAACATTAATTAAATAATTCATATTTAATTAATTAACTGGTTCGATCGACCATGACCATTTTTAGATGTGTACAGCCGCAACCATAACTCTAATACTATTTTTTGGAACAAATTTGTCATTGTGCCAAAAGATTGACCTGTCAATGCCCGATACAAATGCCAGAGATAAATGAATCCACAAGAGGCAATTAGTCCATATCTTGAACTCAAAGGGGGACACTGGGGATTAATCCAACAATAACAGGGGTGAGTGTATATTCAGGGTGTTGCATACACAAGGAAATTTTCATGTTTTATTGGCTGTGAGTAAGCCACCCAAAACCTAGAATATTCATAATCACTTGAATTCAAAATTCAAGCTTAGACTTAGCTAAATTGGGGTGCCACTATGCAGTGATCAAACTTTGGATGTTACAGTCTGTGTAATTTAATGAGTATTTTAAAAATTCCATTATAGAGAGGAAGACAAAGAAAATTTTGGTTTAACACATGTAACATACAAATTCCTCTGAGGAAAATCATAAATTAAAAGAGAAGAACAAAAATTGTACCATGAAGAGGGTGAATTTAGAGAGATAGATTAGAGTTTTAACATACATGATTTGATCTTTGAATTTGAAGAACTTGAGCAGGTCGACTTCTCAGGCCACTATTGCCTCCACACCTCCCTTAGTCGCTCCACCCAATTCACTTGTAATTTTGCACATCTTGTTATTTTCTCCTCTTGGCAACGATGTTTTCGTTTCCTGCTCTTGCTCGAGCTAATATTGAATTTGTTTCCTGTGATCTTTGCTAGCACCTACTTTTCTTAGAAGTTGCATGCCTTTTTTTCCTTCTTAATCCTTGTATTTATCAATTTCATAACTCGTGCAAATATTAATTTTTAACTATAGTTTTTAATTTAGAACTAGGCATTTAACTAAATTATTGCATGATTTCATACAATTTCAATTTCCCTAAATTTATTTATAATTTCTTTAAAACTTGTTTATTTAATTTTAATAAATATCATGCAGTCTTTAATCTTTGAACTATTTACAATTTTGAACAATTAAATTTTTATATTAATAATTATATATAAGTGAAAATAATATTTTATTATATTAGATAATCAATAACACACTCCTGCCTCTGCAAAATGGGAGCAGGTGCGAAAAGTTGTGAAGAAGGCAGGGGTGGCAAGACGATGAAGAATGGTGTGTGAGCTCGGGCGCATTCAGGAGAAGCTGGGGAAAAGTGGGGCAATGAAGCAATCAGGGAGAAACCAAAGATATCCAAGCCACCAAGGGAGGATTACATACCTCAGTGGGTCTTCACAAATGGGAGGTGGAAAGATCGATGCCACCCATGCTATCAGAAACAAGAGGAGGAACCCTTGACAAAGGCTCGTCAAACATGAAAGCGACATGATACTCCTTCATGTGAGCCACTAGATAGGGCTCATAAGCTTCGTATGAGACCAAGCATACCTCCATGGCTTAGACCAAACAAATGGAATGGTGTATCTTGAATGAATCATGCGAGTAACTTTTGGGAAAAAGATTGGGGGCCAAAAAGATTAAACAAGAAAATGGATCGGGCGGCAGAGCGAATAAAGGAAGAACGAAACCCTAGAGCAGAGGTGAAAGAAGAAATGTTGGAAATTGAAGTATCATATGAAATCAAGGAAGACATAGCTATCCTAAGGGACTTTGCATTTATCTACCGCTTCATAGGTGAAATCCCAGATAGGGAAAAAATTAAGAAATGGATTCTGGAAAATTGGAAGGCAGAGGTGCTCATTCGTTTTCTCCCTAAGAATTTTTTCATAATAGTATTTGCAAATGAGGCAGGCAAACAAAGAGTTACAAAATAAGGTATTTGGTTCATGGAAGGAAAATCATTGTATATGCAGTCATGGAACCAGAACTTCAATCCGACCAAGGTGATGCCCTATGACCAGCCGATATGGATACGACTGCATAACCTCCCACTGGAATATTGGACGGATGAATGTCTAGAGAAGATTGGTTGATTGCTAGGAGTTCTAATGGAGGTGGATACAACAATCATGGAGGGTGATCTGTATAAGTTTTCTAGATTAAAGATTGCAGCAATTGACTCGATCCCACAAAAAATATGCTTAGTAGTGAATGGAAAAAAATGGCTTCAGGAGGTGGAAATAGAATAAAACAAGAAGTGTGGTTCTAGTGGAGGGGGTCGAGACCATTGGGAGAAGAAGAACATAGGTGGACGATGAGAAGAAAAGAGATGGGTGAAAAGGAATAACCTTAAATCAGCAAATCAAATGGTCCCTTACAAGCTTGGGTCAAAGTCAAGTAGGCCATTAGAGAACAAAAAGGCGATCGAAGGGGAAGAACAAAAGTATCCAGAAGATGACTCCTCAGAGGAAAAATTGAAGGATGAAGAGGGAACAAAGACCAAAGAAGTTTACACTCGGTTATCAAGACCTGGACCAAATAAGTAGCAAGGAGAAATTGATGGCAATGGGGAGGAAGAAATATTCTCTAAAGGTGATGAAATGGAGTCGGAGAAGGACCCAGAGGATGAACTGGATATAATTGAGGATAGATGTATCTCTCAAACGATGGTGAAAATTTTGGATATGGGAAAGATCGAAAAATCTGGTAGCTCTAGGGGGAGGAAGTCTTTTAAACAACTAAGAGAAGAGGAAGCGGCGACAAAAATGTTCATGAGCATTAAGAAGTTTTTGAGTACCAAGGGAGGAAGCCCCTCCCTTTGGAAAAAATGAAGATAAGAACATGGAATGTCAGGGGTTTAAACACCCCTGAAAAATGATGCCTGGTCAGGCGTCAATTGATGAATTGTGCATGCAATATTATTTTATTACAAGAAACTAAGCTTTAAGGGGAGGAAGGAAGAACATTCTTGAAGTATTGTAAGAATTGGAGAGGGTATTTTCAGGACTCGATGGGAGGTGTAGGTGGAATTTGGATTATGTGGAGGGAGGTGTCAGTTTCGGTGGAAATCATTTTCTCATCTCAGAATTGGATGGTGGTAAAGGTTTTTGACATGGGGCTGAGTTGCCAATTCACGGTGATCAACATCTATGGCCCGACAAGATCGAAGGACAAGGTAAATCTGTGGAATTCGGTGTCAATGTTTATCAAGAGCTGCAAAGAAGCAAGACTAGTGGTTGAGGTGATTTCAATGCTATTTTGGAACCTTCAGAGAAAAAAGGTGGTTCCAACCGAATCTCACAAACAATGGCGAATTTTAGAAGGTTTCTAGAGACAACTGGGTTAGAAGATTGCCTGACATTGAATGGCGTATTTACTCGGATGAACCGCCAAAAATATTTCACTACCATAGTGGAAAGGTTGGACCATTTCTTAATATCCCTAGGGTGGTGGAATGGGCTCACCTAAGTTAATGCATTAATTATTCTAGCATCCATATCAAATCACTTCCCAGTGGAATTAGTAGTTAGTGTGGGCTTGAAGGAGAGGAAATTGTGCTTTAGGTTTCTGAATATGTGGTGGAGAGATGAGAAACTGTTGGGTTTGCTTGAAAGTTGGTGGGCAGAATGCAAGGTGGGTGGCTTGATAAGCTTCAAAATATTAAAGAAGATGCATTATCTAAAATAGAGGTTGAAATAATGGAATAAAATAAAATTCCTGAACATCTTTACAGAAAAAGCCAAGGTAGAAGAAGAGTTGGAAGCACTTAATGAAAAAATAATAAGGGAAGGCATGAGAAATGAGGAATTCCACAAAGAAAAATAACTAAAAGAAAGGCTGGCAGAGCTTCTAAAAGGAGAAGAGGTATACTAGAGGGACAAGTGAAGAGACATATGGCTAAGCAATGGAGATGCAAACTCAAAATTCTTCCACGCATCGGTATTGGCCAAAAGAGCTACAAATAAAATAGAGAAAATCCAGGCAAGAGAAGGTCCCACAGTAAGGGGTAGCAAGGAGTTTGGGAAAGCAACGGTAGCTTTCTTCAAGAATCTCCTCGAGGAACAACAAGATAGAGGCGTTGAAGGGTCAATTCTGGAAGCAATCGACAGGAGGGTAAGCTCAAAAGAATGAAATGTTGAGCGCACCAATGACAAAAGAAGAAGTCAAAGTGGCTTTATTTTAGCTGCATCCAGACAAATCTCTTGGGTCGAACAAATTTCTAGCCAGGTTCTTTCAGAACTGTTGGAACTTTATTGGGGATGACTTGTGGGAATTGGTGGAGAACTTTCAAAAGTCAAAAAGATTTGTGAAAGATCTGAATAACAAGGTAATTGCCTTGGTTCCCAAGAAACCCGAGTGCAAATCATTTAGTGAGTATAAGCCCATCTCGCTGTGTAACACAATCTATAAGGTGATAGTAAAATTGCTCGAAAATAGAATGAAGAAGGTCCTGGGGAAGGTTATATAAAAGGAACAGAACGGGTTTGTCCCTAGCAAGGAAATAACAGATTGCATTATGCTCACCAGCAAAGTGGCACACTCACTGAAAGCATCTAGGATGGCCAGCATGATCATCAAGTTGGGCGTATGCAAAGCATACGACAAGGTAGTATGGAGATTCCTCCTAAAAGTATTGGAGCGATTGGGTTTTAGCAACCACTAGTGCAGCTTAATAAAATATTGTATATCCTTTGTAAGATTCTCGATACTAGTGAATGGAGAGCTTCATGGTTTCTTCGAGGCTACCAACAGGATAAGGCAAGGGGACCCCTATCGTCATTTTTATTTGTCACCATGGTCGAGGCTTTAAAATATGCAATCAGGAAAAAAAGGCAGTGCTTAGAATGGAAGGGGATTGTGGCGGCACCAAATGTGGAACCCATTACACACTCTCAGTTTGTAGATGACACCACATTGTTTAGCGAGGCAAGTATATAAGAGGCAAGAAGTATCAAAAAAACTTAGTCAATATATGAAAGGAAATCAGGGAAAAAGATGAATAAAGTGAAGTCAAGCATATTTTTCTTCAATACAAGGGAAGCGGTCCAGGCGGCCATAGTCTCAATTTTGGAGTACAAGCATGAAAAGCTACTGGCCAAATTCCTAGGGGTCCAAATTTTTGATGGCGAATGCAAGACAAAGTATTGGGAGGAAGTCCTAGGCAAGTGTAGGAGCAAGATAATGGCTTGGAAGAATAATTGGTTAACATTGGCAGGAATAATTACCATGATAAAATCGGTCTTGTCTACAATTTTGATCTATACGATGTCCTGCTATGATGCAACAAGTAAGGTAGAGAAAGGTCTAGAGAGTATTCTTAAAAAAAATCTTTGGGAAGGATCTAAGGAGGAAAGGAAGATTCCATTGTTGGGGTGGGAGGCAACATGCAAGCCCAAGGAGGAGGGTGGGGTGGGGCTGAGGAACGTTAGGATGAAGAATATGGTGTTAGGTGTGAAGCTAGCATGGAAGATGACTCACCAACCAGACAAACAGTGGTGTAAGATCCTTTAAAACAAATACCTGGATAACAATGATTCCTCCAGGATATTGATAGTCGATAATCTCTAGGGCAGCTCGGTTGTTTGGAAGTTTATAAGAAAATACAGGCCATTGATCACCAATCATTTAACTTGGCGCATTGGAAATAGAAAGCAGGCAGAGTTTTGGATGGATTCATGGAATGGGCATAAGGGTTTGGTGAAGCTGTTTGATATAGAACAACACATAGAGGGTCTTATTTCCACGTTTGGCTCCAAGGTGGCAGACTACATTTGATGGGAGGAGGATGGTATGGGTAGGCTTGCCAAATGGAATGAAGCATGGGAACTCTTCCTACCGCAAGAGTTAGCAAAGGAGATAAAGATGGAATTAAACAAGAGGTCGATAAGGATTGGGGAGGGGGAGGATTCCATTATATGGTGTGGGGCTAAGTTTGGGGAATACTCGGCTAAGCTCGGGTATCAAATTCAGATCAAGCAGGAAGGTGGGAAGGATTGGATGGCTACCCGATGTTGGAGTAGTACGGTTCTACCCAAGGCTAGAGCTTTTATCTGGGTTTCTCTTCATCACCGCTGCCTAACGGTAGAGATACTATGAAGAATTGGGATTATTGGACCATCTAGATGTGTTCTATGTAAAAACGTGGAGGAGGGGGTTGACCATTTGTTCTTAATGTGCCCAGTTGCTGCTGCATGTTGGGAATGGATACAAGACTCTATGTAATTTATAGGCCCAAGACAAAATAATCTTGGGGAGTTTTTAAGGAGCTGGCCAAGAAGGAACAAAAGTGGCTACTGGCAAGGGCTATGGGCTTCAACGCCATCATTGGTAGTTTGGCACATCTGGGAAGAAAGGAATAGCCGCATCTTCAAAGGAGAATCTTTAGGCTGAGAACAACTCATAGAGAAAATTCAAGGGGCATTAATTGAAATGGAAAACAACAAGACTATTGTGGGAGCAAAGTCAAAATTTACAAGATGGGATGGCGAAATCTAGAAATGATGGATAGGATTGAAGATCCTAGTGACAAAGAAAAAAGGAGGAATAAGAGCTGACCGGAGCAAATTTAGATGGCATGCACCCAAGCAATTCACGTAAAAGTTATAATTTGATGGGGTGGTGAAGGGTAACCCCGAGTTGGCTGGTGATGAGTGCATAGTTAGGAACCAACAAGGGCAATGTGTGTGGGTGGCTTAAAAAAGGTTAGGTGAAAGTATGAACAATATGGCTGAATTGGAAGCCCTAGCCATGGGCTTGCAACTTTGTATAAATAAAGGATTGGGCTCGGTTGAGATTGAGGGAGATTCAAAATTATGTATCTAGGCCATATTGTCAGGCAAGTCTACAAATTGGAAGATTGACAGCTAGATAAACCCAATCAAAGATCTATTAGAAAAATTAGAGGACTATTCCTTGTCTCATGCTTATAGAGAAGCCAATAGAGCGGTGAATTGTTTGGCAAACTTTGGCATGCTTCAAGATTCTTTGATCCTTATCGACTCCAAGATGGAATGTTGGCTGGGGCTGGAGAGCATTGTGAACAATGATAATGACAAGGCATAAGGATGACCAGGGTGCCTTGCAATCCTTTCTTAGATGAAGATTCAACTCCTTTTTCCAAGCAGACTTGGATTGGAAAAAGATTTGAAATAGGATGGTTGCGACCTAAGGGAATCCTTGTGCTCAACACAAGCAGGATGATTGAAGTGACAAAAAGAGGGGCTGCACAGAGGAGTGTCGGGAATGATAGAGCACATGGGTAAGGAAGAAGGAGACTACATGGCTTATTAAAGGGGAGCAGGGGCACTCGAAGTGCTGAGGGAGATTGAGGAGGAATTAGGTGCAAAAGTAGGGCAAAAATGGTGCATCGTTTTAGACTGAGTTGTGCCTACAGTGAGGAACTAGTCTTGGAGCAATGCCGAAGGCTCTTCATTTTTCAAAGGGCCCAGGTGATGGAGGCAATATGTGCATTAGTGGGTGGTTGTCTGGGCACTAAGGAGCACAAGTGTGATGGGAAGATCTACAAAGTGGTATTATGCTTGTTAGTGGACATAGCAGGCTCGAAGGAGAAGATAGTGGAGTTAGTGAATGAATTCATTTCCACAAAAAATGCAATAACAGTGGCCAATACGATTTGTGGGCTGGGGGGGACGGGTTGGTAAGCCCCCTTCGTGTGTTCTTCGATAGTTCAAAAAATGACTCGGAAGAAGAAAATGGGGAGGCGAAAGAAGACACTGGGGAAGGCGGGGACTCTGCTAAGATTCGGCGTAGGGAGGCAAGACAAGCCCACATGGATACTGTATGGGAGGTGTTTCGGGTAGGAGTAATCAATGGTGATCTCGGGCCGGTTTCAAGGCTCCTGAATGCGGACAACAAATGGCTTTCAATAGTGAGCATATCTCGAGTCATAGACTTAGGCAAAAATGTGGCAATAGTACATAGATATATTTCAATGTAAGAATGGCTCAGATACCCAATGGGGGTCCTCCACTTGCAATGTTCTATCTTTGTAAATGAGAGCTATCCCGTTTGATAGCACTCATCTATAAAATAAATAAATATTTTATTATATTAATATCATTATATGTATAAAGTCGATTTACCAACCAAAATAAACAAATAGAAATAAAAAAGAATCTCTATTTTCTCCAATTATTTAATTCAATTTTTGAAAATAAAATAAACATAATGCACAACATGAGGAAGCATTTTGATCAAAACAAAAGATATTTAGTCTTTTTAATTAAATCAATTTTATTTTAGATTTACTAACCTCATTAAAATACATATTAAACTTCATTTTTTCTTCATTTTCGAACAAACACAAAGCATGTACACTCACAAAACATACTTGGCCAACCTATATGCAAAATGCGAAACAAATGAATCTACGTGGTGTGTGCAAGATTCCCATTATATTCATCGATGCCGATTGGATAATTTCACCTCTACCTCGACCATGTTCTTGTCTTCGACATGTACCTGCATTCATTTTCACTTAATTTTTCATTAGTAGGGTTAGTCCATAAAACCATAATCGAAGCGATACATGTGTATTATATTATCATATAATCTAACATATACATCAAAATCAAAATACATCCAACTATCATCCATAAAAATCACTCATAGATTAACATGTCAAACATCCAAGGGTCTAATTCAGTTTCCCATATAATATAATGTCAAAAATATGTAAGCAAAGAATCAGTATGTGACACTAACTCACTTCTCAAAACATAAATACAGGCTTTTCTTAAACTAGTATGTAGAAAGAGGGCTTGAATTTACTTACTGCTTGAGATTTTCCATGAATTCCAGAAGTGTCACCAAAAACCATAGCTCATCAAAAAATCTGCAACAAATTTGTTCTACAACCTTCACTTTAAGCTTTGAATGATTTAAAAACATGTAATTCAACCAATTTGTATGAAAAATTGGGTAAATATGAACCAAATCTTCCATCAATGTTCTCACATGCTCAAATGTGTGACCAATGATAGCCATTCTTGGCTTTGAATATAGACTGTTGATATGTTGAAAATCGATGGCGATCATAGGGATTTGAAATCCTTTCCATGAAAAGAAAATCCTCTTTTCCTTGAATAACTCCAAGATACATGTCACAATTCCAAGGACTTGTAGAAACAAATATAATAGCTTTGAGGCTTCCCCGATAGTGTTTTCCTTCGCAAAACACTTCAAATAAATCAAGCATGATATGTGGCGTGATTTCAGGATTTCGAGGGAAGACAAGCTCAAACAATCTTTGCCTTGTGAAAGTTAAAGCCTGTGCAAAAAGGAATTAGCTATGCTTGAATGAATGAATGAATGCTTTTAATTATGTCCACAAGACCAGCCATTCTATGGGACCCAAGAAATAGAACAAAAACCGCATCTATCGACAAATAGAGTAGTCGTCGACCCCACCAACTACTTGTTGTAGCCCTCTAACTCTTTGCTGATTTTATTTCTTCTATTGTGTATTTTGATCAAGTAACTTGTTGTTTCAACAATCTTCTCCTCTTCAAACAAGGCTTCTAATGATTTGACTTTAAACAGATCTGAGTAATTGCAACTGATGTTCTTGTAAGCCTTACATTACATGACATAGTGCCACTCGGTTTCTACTAAACCTGAAGAGAAGAAACAACAAATCCTATCTACCCACACTTCCTTGGGTATTCTCCATCTTCTCATTTCACACCTCAAACAGTGGGAACTAGTTCTTAACTGGGCTATCAACATTTTAGCCTTCCACTTTATATTTTTGCCCGTGATCACAAGTGAGGTTAAAATGCAAAACATAGTGCTCTCTTTTTCGACCAAGTTGTTTTGACCACATGATATGCTTGACCTTCTCTTTTACATACCTTTTAATTTCAACATTTGTGTTTGGACACTCTTGCGTGCTTATCCCCCATTTTCCCATCCACTTGACATTTTGCTTCATCCACGTGTTCTTCCTTCTAGTTAAGTTGTCTTCCACCACAATTTTGGGCCATCGATGCTCCTCCATATTCTCAATTCTCTTCAAATAGCCTAATAAACGAATTAATGCTGCCATTTCCATTGGAAAAGCTCTTGCCTCAACTAAAACAATCTCATATGGAACTGTACTTTTTATCTTGAAATTGCTTGTGATTAGATGCTTTTGTAATCTTTCAATCTGCCTCCATTTTAATGCTGATGTGTTGCAGCCCCAAACTTCACAACCATATAAGACCACGGGTGTAACAAGCAGCCCAAATAATTTCTTCCTTGTTTTCCAATCCCATAGCTCAGCTAATCTACATCTGTTTTGTAGCAAGTATAGAGCTTTCCAACCCCCTTGAATTCTTTTTGCCCTGCAGGTCTCCCAACTAAGAGTGTTGGAAAAATCAAGACCCAAATACTTGTATTCATTTACCACCTCCAAGAGGTTTCCCTCAAACTCAAAATTTAATTGTTTCTTAGCTTTTTTCAACGTAAATATCATGACCTTGGTTTTGTTGATGTTTACTTGCATCCCTACATCCTTGCAAAAAAGCTCTAGAGCTTTTAGATGTTCTTGAAGACTATTTTTAGAATTTTCCATTAATGTAAGATCATCTGCATAAAGCACCAACTTGACTACATAAGTGGCCAATAACACACCATTGCCTCCCCACTTGTCTAACCACTCCTCTAACTTGTCTATGTATAGCCCAAACAAAGTGGGAGACAAAGGGCAGCCTTTCTTGACCCCGATGTCACTTTTGAAGCACTTTGAAAGACCCTCCTTTGTTCCGATTTTAGCCTGGACCTGATCATAAAGTCTATGGACAACAGCCCTATACTTTGTTGGAACTCCAAGTTGTTCCATTGTATCCCAAAGTTTGCTTCTAGGGACTGTGTCAAAAGCCTTTTTGAAGTCAACAAAACAACAAAAAACCTCATTACCTTGTTTATACCAAACTTTCTCAACCATGTGTCTGAGAGTGATGCAATGGTCAATTGTAGAATGCTTTGGTCTAAAACCTGCCTGCCCTTTCACCCTTTTACCTTCCTTCTCAGCCCAATAACTAATTTTGCGTTCCACCATGCTCCCAAAGAGCTTCCCAAAAAGAGGATTAATCATTATGGTGCAGTAATTTGACTGGTTGTCAACATCACCACTCTTGTGGAGAGGGATAACAACACTCATCGTCTAATTTTTTGGAAAACCATGTTGAATGAGCCTGTTGTAAATCTTCTTGATATGTGGTGCCAAGAGCTCTAAACCCCATTTCAAATATTCAGCCTATAACCCATCGATGTCTTGAGCCTTCCCAACCGCCAAAGCTTTAATGCCAACCTTGATATCCTTTGTGGTGAAAAGTTTATGATTAGTGTTAATTTCTGAAGGTAAGGTTTTATCTTGGTTTCTTTCATACAATATTTTTGCGTATTCTAACCATTGAATGTTCGTGATGTTATTCTCATTGGTACCTCTAGCCTGTTGCAATTCTCTCCAAAAACCCTTCGGGTTGTGCCTTCCAAGAGAAACTAGTTCTCTCCTTCTTACTATCATGGATTCCTCTTTTTTTGTTCTTACTAATCTCTCATATAGTTTTTTATTTGCATGTTCATTTCCAGAAATTTTCAAGCCCTTTTTGGCTGCCTTACACTCTTCGTCATACCATGGATTTGCTGGAAAACTATTTTTGGTATCTCCTCTACCCTTAGCTCTTTTGCAAGCTGTGAGAGCTTTATCAATGATTGCCATCAGTTTGCTACTATTGATAATGTTTTGGTTTCTGCTGGGGCTGCCAGTGTTTTTTATTTCCTTTAACTGTTTTTCGAGCATTTTTCTAAATATGTCACGATTCTCGCAAGTTAGGAGAATTTTATCTCGAAGGTCCTTTCTTTTGCATGGTTGCGGACTAGTTCTCTGCTGGACATATTTTTCCATTCCAAGTTTTATGTAAATAGGGCTATGATCATATTTCAATCTATTGGGCAACACCCAATTTCCACCTCCATTATCTTTGACATAATACTTTGTGAACCAATGACATAGTCCACCACGCTTTGCCCATTATAAGTATGACATGTGAAGGCCCCTGACCTTGGCAAAGTGTTTATGCCATTACATATGATTAGATCATGAAGGCAACAAAACCCCAACAAATTTGCACCGAAAGATGAAACACCACCTTTTGAGTCTTGAGATACCTTTTTCCACTTCTGATTTTCTTCTTCCTCTAACCACAATGGATTACTATTTTGCCCCTCTTCCTTACTAAAACACAAAGCTTGGTTATTTGTTGTTCTTGCATTAAAGTCCCCAAGTAAAATAATATTTCTTGTGGCACAATACTGTGTTATGTCTACTTTTAGCGCTTCATAAGGGTCTTCTCTATCTAGGCTCCTTTTCTTGTATATTTTAAAACCATAGGGGGCGAAATAACACGCTACGATCCAAATTGTAGACTCCCCATCTGCCATTTTTACCTAAATGTATTGATTATTTGGGTCTTTTTTTTCTATTTTTATGATTCTTTCACATTCTTTCCTAACCAAGATTGTCACCCCACCATGCCCCTTGCCACTTTTCGGTAACTCATTCCAAACTGATACCTTGTTATAACCTTCAAATTCAGGTATCCTGCAACCTTCATGCTCGTGTGTCTCCATGAGAGCAATAATATCTTTTCCTTCTGCTATGGGCCCCAACCTAGGCCCCCTCCTGCAAGGGTAGCCTCTACAATTCCAGCTTACCATTGAGAGGTGATCCTAGGGGCCCCCGCTTTCCTATTTATTATGATTCATGTTGTCCCTAAATTGTGCTTTCCCTCTATACAGCCAAGCATCATTCCCTGCCTTTCTTGCTGCTATAACTTTCTCCCACTCTTTCCTTCTTTCCTCTAGCTGCAATGGAGTTAGATCCTCATCTATATAAAATGGCGTGCCTTGGAGGGACCTTTTGCTTCTTAAGATTTTGTTCCTATCTTCTACACACTTCAAGGTTACCCTAATATTTCTGCTCTTTTCTCCTCTATTTGTTTCTCCAATTAGGTTTGCTCGGAGGATGTGTCCTCCCCAATGAAGCTTGTCTAACAGAAAGTCCCTTACCAGCCTACTAGTGACTTCACCCTCACCATGTTCTTTCAACCCTTTCACTATTATGTTCGTTGTTCTACCCTATTTTTGTTTTTCTTCCCACATTTGTAACTTGATTTGTTTCCTTATATCCTCTCTTTGCATCTCTATCGATCCCTTTGTCATTTGTGCCCATGACTTGGCCCCTTCTAAATTTCCCATTTTTGCCTTTTCCTTGATCTCCTTGCTTGCTGGAATTGATTGGAACTCATTGGAGTGCTGTAAATCACGTTCTTCCTCTGTTTGAGCTTTGTCTTTGGGTTTGATTTGATTTAATTATGATTTTAGAGCCAATACCTCTTGCTGCCCTGCTTCCATGATGTGTTGTAGGTTGTTTATTTGGTCCTTAAACAACTTATTTTCTTGCGCTAGCTGCTGGTTGGCTTCTGAGAGCAATTGAAACTCATTGTCTTTCACTTGTGCTCTAACTTCTAGCATGTCTAGCCTCCCCTTCAAAGCCAATAGTTCCTTAACATACAACTCAGAAGACCACGTTAAAGGGGTTGACATGGGGTTGTATAGTTCTTGACTGTCTTGACCATCCTGACTGTCCTCTCCCCCTTTTAAGATGGACTCAAAGTGCTCCTGGGACTCTTGCTGCATTGATTCCTCCTCCAAACTTGCTATTGCATCTGTCTGTTTTTCCTTCTCTGTTCCCAACTAATTTAACTTACTTTTAAACTCACCTTGGACTGTTGCCTTGTACTATTGTAATCCCTCAACCGATGTCGTCTGAGCATTGAAGGTTGCTTTGGGAAGTATTGCTACAAATTTTTTGCTTCCCAATTGTTTTAACTTCCTTGTTATTTTAGCATGTCTGCGTTTTAGTATCCTCTTATATTGTTTGGCATTGAAAAAGGTTAGGTTTATTCTTGTGTCAATCTCCTTTGCTTGAGTTTGGCTCTGTTTTTGATATTGCAACAACATCGATTCTAAAGCTCCCGTAGTAATGAAAGAGTATTTTGTAGGGCTTCCCTGGTTGCAAGGCATGCCGTAAGGAATCAACATGCCTGCATTGTTATCCATTCTGACCACCCTTATGCCTCAACTTTACTGTGAAATTATTTCCTCACTGATCAAATACTGGTTGCGTAACTGTTTTGAAATTTTGTTTTAAGGGTAAGAAACCTCCCCAGATTAAAGTTTGTTGTTTAACAGTGCTGAAAAAGTGCTTATATGCAAGTTTAATCATAAATGACACACCCCATTGTGCATGGGTTAACAGTAGAAAGAAAATGAGGGCCTGAAAAGGTTTAAACACTCACCCGAAATTGTGAGCCCCACCCTTGTCTTTATTTTTGCCTTATCTTGTTGTCCCTACCGCTGCAGACAAACCCCTCGAACTAGCCTCCGAAGGTCCTCTTTCATCGGCTAGCGCCAGTCGCTTAAGACATAGAAAACACATTTTGCTTCTTCGCATAAAAGATTTCCTTAAAATGAGAAGCCCCACGAAGCAAATAACTAGTGCAACTTAACCATATGCCGACATTTGGCGCTAGCTAGGACAAATGTGGGACCCTTAGCAAATTCTTCTTCGAGCGATTTAAAAGATATTTGAAACACATGCATATAATAACAACTTAAGTCACTAGGGAATAAGGGGCCTCAAAGCATGATGAAAAGGGGCTTCACTAGGAAACTTAAATCTTTATGTGAAAATAGAACTTAAGATTTGATTGGCTCACGACCTGTACACGTCAATCACATTGAGGTTTAAAATAGCATTTCACAGACTTGCGGGAGGAAGATAATAACATTCGGTGCTTCTACAAAACAAAGGAGTTATGCGAAATGTTGCCACATATCTAGTGGGACCATGCAAAGTGTAGGGGGTTAAAAAGCTTTTAAGAGCACATGACAATAAAGAGCGCTTTTGGTATCTTAGGAGAGGTGGCCGATAAAGGCACAAAACAAAAGCTTTTAAGGATCGGGTAACCAAGGTAGACAACCAACGCAAGATTAAAACAAAAGTGCAATGGCGTTGTTAGGGTTTAAGGTATTTTGCAGAAAACCCTAATAAATACTCATAGAAACCCCTATAAAACAACAATTACATGAGAAAACACCCAAGGAGCCAGATTTTTCATTCACAAGTGCTAACATTAAATTTATTGATAATAGTAATAAATATTTGCATAATTTTCTTAAATTTTAATATTATATATTAAAAAAATTAGAAAATTTAAATTAGATTTAAAAAAATGTTTGTATGGAAATTATATGCAATCTCGAAGGTTTAAACTCAACTAGAACACACCTTTCCTTGCAAACCTATACAAACACACTGTTCTTAAACCGCAACGAAATATCAGCTGATCTCCAACGGAATTTGAGCATTGGTGGCTTTTTCTCACAAGGCACAGAACGGATTCGGACTTGGTGGCAGATTTGAAGGCAAAGGAACTCGTTAAAGACAATAGTGTCGACTATTCAAAGACCAAGGTCTGGGAGAACTGTATTGCAGTTAGCCGAAAGTTTTTGTTCAATCTTATAGATGAGCAGGTTATTTTCACTGTAATTCGTAGTTTTTTGGTATTATTCAAAATTTGAATATTTATCTGTGTTCATTACAAGAAACGCAACGTATCTGTGCCGTTTCCCTTTTTAACTCTGCAATCCGTCTGCAACGCGGGAAATCCGTTTGGAGTGTGTGAATGGATAAGTGTAGCTGTGGGAGAAGATGGTGTGCAGCAAAGAGTATATATTTAATGGAGGTTCTACTAATCTACAGTGTATGTGGCTATGGGCGCAAGAGCTCCTTGCTATGCCCTAGATTATTTTTGTATTTTCCTTTTGAAATCCATTTTAGAAACAAATGATGCATTTACTAGTCATTTCAAGTCATTCGAAACGAACTGCGGTTAATATTTCAGTGAGAGGCAGTCTTTAGGTGAGCAAAGTCAACTTTGAATGTGGGGGAAAATAGCATGCGCTGATGTCTGCTAGTGCCAACGACAAGACGATATCAGTGTTAGCCGTTAGGGCATGTGGCGGTATGAGAGTGAAGAGGGTCTGAGACTGGATAACAATCATGGGTTGCGCAATGGAAAATAGAAAAAAATGTTTAGTGCTTATAAAAGGATGGTGCTAAACCAGGTGCAAAGCAAGAGGAAAAAATGTAAAGTATGCAGTTTTTGACTCTATAGTAAAAAAGGAAAGAGAGAGGAGATAGGGAAGAGAGCATATGATGTACAACAAAAGAAGCTTTCGAAATATTTTAGTATGTTGGAGCCCAAGTAGAAGCATGAATTAATCTTATTTGAGAATGTGGATATGATTTTTGATGAAGGTTAAAGATTTATGATTTTTTTTGGATAGAGAGTATACATAAATGATAAGTCTAGATTATAGGATTCATCAGTTAATGCGTCTTTTATTGGTACCATCCTTATTAAGATTTCATTCCTTTGTCTTATGTTGTTTAGTAATAAAAAGGAAAATAATTTGCCTTTTCAAACATACTAGGTGTAGATTAATAAAATGGCAATGACAAATAAATCTGACACAGGATATAGAGTTGAGACTGAAAATGTGTATCTCGACAAATCTGAAAACAAAAATAATAATAATAAATGCAGGCCTTGAGATTCAAAAGAAAGGATATGAAAAATGCTGTGATAGATGGTGAATACCTGAATTCTTATGTCAAATTTGGAATGAGCGACCTGAGATGATGAAGACACTGAAATCTAAAACTAGTCATTGGATCGATTCCACATTGCAGAATCAATCTGGGGTGAATAGTGCACCATGAAATTGACCCCGGTTCACAGAATCTATTTGGAATGCATGAAAATGATCTGATAGACTATGGAATTTTGTAACTGTAAAATATAGATTTTCCTTAATGTCTAGACCTATAAAAAAGAGACTGGTGGTGTTGATAAACAACTTTGAGGAGCTTGCAAAGCAAGGATCATGTTCTCCTTGGTAAAACTCCCCGTTTCTAAATTAATGGTACTTAATAAAAGATTGGAAGACATAATGCAATAAATGCAACACATACTGCCCTAAATGAGGGTGATGTGAAATCTGGAGTTCAAATGCAATAATTTTTGAAGGAAATATTTGGAAAGTTGCTAAATATATATATCCCTAATCCCTCCATAAGATGGTAGTGATAACCAAGACAATGGAATTGTGCATATGAAGGAAATATTTTGAGCGAATCTCCACACCAAGCGACTTCTTGGAGACATGTCAAAGCAAGCCTTAAAAGTCCTAGATAGAGATCCAAAAGGACCTAAACTGGGGGCTCTAGGACCAAACACAAAATTGTCTTGTAGAAGAGACCTAAGGCATAAATCATGTAAGGCCAAGTCAAGTTAGCCTGGCAAATGGAAGAAGTTGTTTCTATTTTTCTAAAGCATTAGGGTTAACTAGGTGTGTTTAATAGCTATAGTGTGTTGGGTGATGGAACAAGGTCAACCACAAGAGTCTTGATCAATAAGTCACACTAGGCAACTGAGATTTAAGATAAGAGACCTATGGGTAGATCAATGAGGCTTTGGGTCTTTAGGCTGCAGTTGCTTGCAAGGCAACAAGATTGTGATGATAGGAGGCACTATTGGAAAGTGCTCATTTGTAGACCAGGATAGAGGATTAAGCCTTAGTGTAGGTGTTGCAATAGGAGCTCTAGGCTCGTCTGTGAGTTCATCAAGTAATTCAAGAAGGATAGTAGTTAAAGGGTTGAGAGAATGCTTCCTTCTTGCAACTCCTCAATGATGTCCAGCTGGATCTTAGGGCACATGGATGTGTGGGGATGCAATGACAAAAATAGTGAATGTTTTGGTTTTCTAAGTTTGTAATGCTTTTGTGTTTTTATGATAATAGGATGTTTACTGGCACTACTCAATGCAGTAAAGCAAAATTTACCTAGATGAGTGCAACTAAGTGTATGCAATGTCTAAGTGCGAATTCCTATATGCTCATTCATTAAAGCAATTAACAATTAATATAGAAGAGAAATAAAACTAAGCTCTAATTATTATGATGATATACTGCTAATGAGTCTACACTCATTGTGAGCTAAGATACAAACTAATCCTAGAATTCAAGACTAAATGAAAGTCTCAGATTCTAGCATGCAAGCAAAATGATTTGCAATGATTTAGGAATGATTCACAATGTTCAAACATTTAGAGGAAATTAAGACTTGGAAATGATATGCTGTTGTACTAATTATTTACCACTGAAACCAGCAAGAAAAGTGTTTATTTTATGCCCAAATGAAGGTTTGAAAGTGTATTTGATGCAAGGCAATGTCGAACAATGTTTCAAGAATGCTTAAGGGCTGTCCATAAACATGACCCGATAACAAATGTCAAGGAAAAACAAGGACAACAAAGTATATACCTTAGAAGGTTGCTAGGAGAATGACAAGAACAATGTATAGTGTTTCTCAAGCTAGAATGATATTTAGCAATGATTTCTGAAGTTTATGGGCTGCCCCTAGTGTAACTACAGTGAAAAGCAAGGCCTTAGAAGGCTCTCAATTATGCTAGGATAGATTTTCAATAGCCTTAAATGGCTACTAACAATTTGCACTACGAAATATATGTATAAATGTAAATACCAAGTGCTTGGGGACTGTTCAAAAGTAGGAACAATGGTGAAAAACTGATCTTGTATGATTTGGAGCTATCATGAATGCAAGACAACAATTAACCAAGTGATTGGAGACCTTAGAAGGTCTGATTAGTGAAGGGAATGTTGAAAATCAAGGATTCAAGCTAGTAGGGAAAGAACAGAGTCCCCAATATGTAGTTGTAGGCATTTAGAAAGGTCTGGAAAAGAAGGAAGAAGCTTAAAAGCTCTCCAAAACTCCGTTCAAACAAAAGAAGAACAAGAAAACAAGAAAACACACGCACACACAAGATAAAGAAGACAAAACTAACACAGACTAATACTAGATACAATTAGTGATTAGTCTAACAAAAACACTCAAAACAAACTACCAAACTACTCATAGAACAAGTAACAAACGTTAATTCAAACTGTGTGCTGTGTATGCAAAATGAGAGCTGATTTGATGAAGTACTGAAGAAGAATTGTGGAGAATGTCCTTTGGAAGCACTTCAAAGTTTCACAATTTGCCTACAACCAGTCACCTTTCTAGTCTGAGTATACACAAATTTTATAGAGAGGTAAAGCAAGGTTGTTCAGGGCCTGTTGGAGCTTGTAGGGAAAGGGATGCAACTTTGAAAAGGATTCAATGGTGAAAATGGGAGGGAGCTTGGCTTATAGACTCAAAACTCCACTCATGACTCAAGAGTATTCAAAATTCAAAAGACAACGCTCAAAGGAATGGAAAGTTAAGCTTAAGAGGTGTGAGGGGTCAAGCAAATGGGAGTTACAAGAAGTTCTAGGTGGGAGAAATTGTTACAAATCAGATTGTCAAGGTGAAACAATCTATTTTTTTTTCTTTCATGTCATTTGAAACTGCTGCAGTGGTTGCTAGACTAGAACGGAACTGCTAGGGCAATTGTGAAAGTTGCTGTGACGGTTTTGCAATTGTAATGCCCAAATTTTATGTAATGTCCCCTTTTGGGATTGCCCTAAATCTTACCCTAGAATCACAAGATCAATGTAGTTAGGGTTATAACTTACCAATTAGATGCTTTAAGAAAGATGAATCTTGGTTTAGGTCCACAACCATGCTAGATGCTATTGGAATATAATTCATATAATCAAACATATATAATAAATGTCTTAATCTATTTGGACAATGTATTACATAACTATGTCATGTATATGCAAACTACACCATATCCATGGAAGTTCAATCATAATAGGAATTGGATGGGAAATATGATATGTCCGCCCGAAGTTATCCATCTAAGCCCAAGAGCAGATATGTTATCCCTTTTGGCCCCAAGAGGTAGACACAGCCATCCAATATGGGGTGGCATGCTTAGGGGATACACTTGTACCTGCTTTCCCTATCCATCCTTATCCATCCCTCTTGTGATTGAAACTCCTCAAGTCTATACCAACAACCAAACCTTGTTAAAGTTGGGGAGAAGGCTACCATAGGAGGCCTGTAGACATCCTCTCCCTAAGCCCAAGGGCGGATACTCACCCTCTTGGCTCCTAGTGGCAGACACAGTCATCCACCGTGGAGTGGCGTACTTAGAAAGAAATCTAGTACCTGCTCAACCTACTGGTATTTCCCCTGTTTCTCCTCATGGTTGCTTGATGAGTAAAATAAATACAAACTATGATAATAACAAAATATATCATTAGATACAATAATCATGATAGAGCATACCACAATAGTTATTAACACATAAGATGGCCATATTCACAGCAGCAACTGTAATAATTTCTGGTTCCACTCTTGAGTGCAGATGACTAACTCAGATCAGCTCAATTGCCTTAATATTCTGTTACATTCGTGGCCTGAATACTGAGTACAATTCTGAAGATGTTCGCTGGTCTAATATTCTGAAGATATTACTTCTTTTTCTCATCCGATTCTGTCCTCTTGCCTTTGAGATTTCTTCTCTTATAGACCCCCGTTGGGACTGAAGGTCACACCCTTTCATACTATGCTTTTACCAATAGGCATGTCCTTTGGTTCATGGCTTTGAGTAACTGTTGCCTTCATGAATCGATTTAGGGATAATTAATTTTTATTAACATTATCCCTCGCTAATCGCCAATTCCCTTAGAAACATTCGCTGCATTATTTAATTGTTCCTAATTGCCTTAGCAATATCGCCACTTTCCTTGCCTTGATAATTATTATTTTATTATTATTTTATGACTTGGTTTTTTCTTAAGTGGGGTTATCCATTAAAGAGATCGCTGCAGATTTTTGGGGAAGCACGATCTCATGGTAGGGGCATGGCATTTTACTAAGGACATTAGTGGGATAAAGCATACACAACACATTTTTCATGTTAAAAAAATACAATACAAACAATGTTACAGCTCTCACACACACTCCCAAGTGTCATCATCTCAAGAAGGAAAGAGTGATAAGCTTCCTAATGTGGTACACTCTCCAAAGTGGAAGCACAATACACACGAGTAGAGTTTTGTCACCTACTTAATCTACCAATGAGACATGCAACACAATGCAGTACTAGCACATATGCCAGTGGAAGACTACATACAAAAGGAGACATGAAGTGATTCATTCCTTAGATTCATTAACCATGTTGAAGAAGTGAGTTAGATTCATTAAGAAGGGAGACACACTCCGTCTCCATCTTAGCAAAATCGTAAGAATCATACCACAATCATTTCTTCATTAGTTTCAGTTACTACATTGAAATATTCATTACAACTTCACAAGTGTAAGAGAGAGATTATGCACATTTACCAGAAAGCCTATATATTCAATTTTCAACAATACAAGGAGAGAGAGAGTGTGTGACAACTCATCCACCTAGGGTCTCATTTCTTTTCACCAACACAACACATCAAAGAGGAGGAGAGAAGAATACATTTGTTAACTATGCATGGGACATTCAATTTTCAACTCAGATGTTAGATGTTATAACATTCATCAATGCAAACATAAGCATATGTTTCTTTCCTCAACATAAAGAGGAAGAACAAAAATCCCCATATCAATCTATTGATCTCATTGAATCTTTCGATATCACCAAGAGAGTTAGACAGAGATAGAGAAGATACTTTTATAATCACACATGGACACAAGAGTAAAAACTACAACTCCATTACTAGCAATAGTCCACAAGACATGAGTTGTTCAATTACCAAGCATCAATGCTTAAGTAAGAGGAGAGAGATAGAGATATAATACACATGTCACAAGGACTTAATCAATCTCTACCACATTTAATTTTCAACATGCAATAAGATAGAAAAGAGCACAAGAATTACACCATACCCTCATTCACAATACAAATCATTCCTTCTTTTCACTATCATGTAGAGGAGACATAAAGCTAGGAGATATAGTGGTCATCAGAACCCAAAGCCTATCAACTCACACAAAGCATTAAAAGCTTTAATCCAATTTATTCTGGTTCCATAAGCATAGATGTGAACAAATAAGAACAATATTCATCATTTTATAACGTCATATCTTAGAATAAAACCACTGTTCTATTATTAACTAATTTGATTAATTCCTTCACCATTATAAATACTAAGTAGTACTTATAAAGGAAGGAATGACCAAACAGAGAAATGTTCAGCTTTCCAATGGTGCAGAGAAAAAAGGTCTCAACATGGATATTGAGGTGGTAATTGCAAACTAAAATTTTACGCAAAACTCTGCCTAACAGGAACACAAAAATTCTATTATGGAAATTGATTATAAAAACAAGAGGCCAAAATTGCATGAAACAGACCTAGAAAGTTCCATTAGAAAATTCCATGCATGGTACACTTCCGCAACAGAGTGGATGCTTCAGCAAATGCTACTACAACTCTAGTAAAAACTCAAGACATACATGTTTTCTGAAGATGTAAATTTACACAAGGATGCTTAACATGTTTCCCTAGCCTCACAAATTAACACATAGCAAAAATGAGTTTTCCACAATCAAAGAGCACCACTAAATTGATAGGAGTATAAAAATAATATTGTTATATTTAGTTTAATGGTCAAATAAGTCATTAGAATAGACTTTAGGTATATTCCTTTATTCTTTCAGTTACGCTTTAGTTAGCATTCAGTTAGTATTCGGTTAGCATTTATTACCTTTTGTTAACTTCGCTATTTCTAGCTAATTGTATTCTATATAAGAAAGCGATTGCTTCTTATTTAATTAATCAATTATCTTGGCAATAATTCTATGTGTTCATAATTATTTTATGGTATCGGAGCTCGGGTTTGGGGATCGATCATTGCTTGAATTCCATGGACTGTGACAGTGACGAATTCAATGCAAGACACAGGAGATCGTGCCAAGGGTGACTGTACGGATTTCATACACATTTTTTTTATCGTGGCGATTTTTTTAAAAGGAAAAAATCACAGAATTTTTTTATTGCAAATTCGCGTCACTTTCCAAGTGAAAAATCGCGGATATGACTTTTGCAAATTTCGCCAAGGTTTTTTTTTACAGATCACACCAGTTTTTTAAGCAAAAAAAAAAAATCATGGATTTTTTCTGATAAAATCGCGCCAGGTTTCTTAGCAAAAATGGCAAATTTTTTTTCTAGCAAAAATGGCAGATTTTTTTTCTGATAAAATCACACTAGGGACTTTTATCAAAAATTGCAGATTTTTTTCTAATAAAATCACGCCATTTTTTCTGGAAAAAAAAAGCATCAGATTTTTGGCTGAAATTGCGATTGTTACAAAACCGTGCCTAGGGTTTCTGTGACGCCTAGGGTTTTGACGTATTTTTGGGCTGTTTTCGCCAGTTTTTTTGCAGCTACAGCCACACCTAGGGTTTTTTCAGGAATCAAGGGTTTTCAGTACTGTTATTTGGCTGTGCCCAGCAGGGGTTTGGGGTAAATTTTTTTACGATTTTTTTCAAAATTGTGGTTTTGATTTCTTTTAAACAGCAGCTAGGGTTTTGCAGAAATTTTCCAAAATTTTGCAAGTATTTTTTATCTGCTATTTTTAGCAATGGAGAAGTTTTAGCAGGTTTCTTTCAGTTGGGTCTGTATAACTGCAGTCATTTTTTACCATTTTTTTTCCCAATTTTTTTGACAAAAATCGTGGTTTACAACATCTTTGTGCAAACTAGGGTTCTGATTTTTTTTTCAGACCTAAGGGTTTTCATCGTTTTCCGTGACTATATTGCGGGAGGGATGGCCTCATTACCCAACATCATGTTGAAAGGCAATCAAAGGTTTAACGACAAAAATTACAACACATGGAAACAACGAATGCTCACCATCTTCGAATATAGGTGCCTTGATCAGATTGTCCTTGGTAAAGAAACACGTCCCACAGTTGCAGGAAAGGACCAAGACAATTTTGATGGAAGTAATCGAGAGGCTTTTATGCTTCTCAAGTTATCTGTTACAGATGAAATGCTTCTGGAGGTTCCATCAGGAAAGCCCTCTGCTGAGATTTGGAAGCACCTGCGGGATCTGCATGAGACGTCAAACAAGGGCAGGGCTTTCTTCTTGAAGAATGTGTTATTCTCGATCATGATGGACGAGAAGATGTCTTTGCAGGATCATTTGATGAAAATCAAAGACATTTGCGATCAACTAGAAGCAATAGGTTGCAAAATGGAAGAAGACATAGTGGTTATCACATTGAAGAGTTTACCACAGTCGTATGAGCACTTTATAGAGACTCTTAATATCACTTCTACAATAGTTGACCTGAAGTTCGATGACTTGTGCAACAAACTCTTGCAGCAAGATAGATGGAAGAAACAGTTTGGTAGTAGTAGTGTTACACCCATTGTTGAACATGCCTTCACAGCCAAGGACAAGGGAAAAGGCAAGTGGCCTTAGAAGAAAGGTCAAGGGAGTTCTGATGATTCTTCGAAGAATCTGAAGACTATGGCATGCCACTATTGTGGAAAACTTGGTCACATGAAGAAACATTGTAGAAAGAGGTTGGCTGATAAAAAATCCAACTAGGGAGGGTCTCAACCAAAGGCCCATGTCGCAGAACATTCTGAGCAGTAGGAGTCTGCTTTCTTTGCATTTATGGCCAAGCGATCAACAGATCATGCCAAGTCCTCCGCTTGGTACATTGATTCTGGAGCATCAAGACATTTCACTCACAAGAAGGATTGGTTCACTAATTATACATGTTCAGATTCAATGATATTTGGTGGCGGTGAGGAGTATATAGTGGTTGGTAAAGGTAATGTCCAATTCACATATGGAGGGAAACATCTTCTTTTCCTCAATGTATACTATGTACTAGGAATGGAGCTCAATTTGCTCTCAGTGAGTCAGATTATGCACCATTGTCCTAAGTTGGACATATCTTCAGCACACACAAGTGCTGCATAGTTGACAAGGAGTCCAAGCAGACTATAGCAATTGGCATTGAAGACAATGGTTTGTATTGGCTAGTTGACACTAGAGAAGTTCAGGAGCATGCATTGGCAGCTAATAGCTCATCTGCGATTAATACTCTATGGCATCAACATTATGATCTCAACCTATCCTATCTCTCTCAGCTGGCTCGAGAGAATATGGTTGATGGTTTACCTGACATCCAGCAGCAGGTTCAGGGTGTTTGCGGAGCACGCCAGGCAGGGAAGCAACATAGATCTTTGTTCTTAGAAGGACAGGCTTGGAGAGCTCACACAGTCCTTTAGTTGGTTCATACAGATGTATGTGGACCAATGAATACCTCATCAGTCACGGGTGCCAGGTATTTTCTATTGTTTGTTGATGATTTTAGTAGGAAGATGTGGGTGTTTTTCCTAAAAGCAAAATCAGAGGTGTTCACAATATTTCAAAAGTTCAAATTATTAGTGGAAAAAGAGACTGGTTGTTCTTTGATCACTCTTAGGTCTGATAATGGGGGTGAATTTTGCTCACACGAATTCACGGACTTTTGTGCTAAACATAGTATCAAAAGACAGTACACAACACCTTACACTCCAATGCAGAATAGAGTTGTTGAGAGATGAAATCAAACTATTACAGAGATGGCCCGATGTATGATGGAGAACATGAATGTTCCCAAGAGGTTTTGGGTTGATACAGTTTATACTGTTGTTTATCTTCTCAACAGGTCTCCGACACAAGCAATGAAGGAGAAGACCCTAGAGGAAGCATGGTCTGGGAGGAAACCAAAGGTGAGTCATTTGAAGATTTTTGGTTCTACAGCATATGTTTGGATTCTAGATGCTAAGAGAACCAAACTGTATTAATGCTCACAGGGTACAGTGATAGTCATAAAGTCTATTGGTTGATTGACGTGCACACTGATCGATTGACATTTAGTAGGGATGTGGTAATTGATGAAGAAGTTGGGCCTTTCCAGGTCTCTTCTAACATTGAGAGTATTGCGGATCAGCCTTTGAAGGCTAAGGACTTGGGTGTTCATCTTCCATTAGTTACAGCTGCAAGAGGGGACTTTGATGGTTCCAAACATGTGGAATCCCCCAGGTACATTCTACCAATAGTACCAGATAATCTTCTTCAAGAGAACCTGGAAGAGCATCTAGATGATATAGTACCAGATGGTCCACAACATGATGCTCATGTTGATTTGGATAGATAGGGTTTGACAATGAGACCTAAGTGGTGGGAGAAACTCATTGGTGATGCTCGGGATGATGAACTACTTGAGGGTCTATCATCTAGAGGCAAGAGCAAACATAACACAATTAATTTTGCTCTTATGGCTAACATTTAGGGTGTTTATGAACCACAGGACTTTGCAGAGGCAATAGGTAAACCCGAATGGGAAAAGGCCATGGATACAAAACATCAGAGTCTTATGAAATATAAGACTTGGGTACTTTCAGATCTTCCTCTAGGGAAGAAACCCATTGGATGCAAATGGGTGTACAAAGTCAAGTACAAAGATGATGGTACACTTGACAAGTACAATGCACGATTGGTGGCTAAAGGGTTCTCACAAAGAGTTGGTATTGATTATGAGGAAACCTTTGCTCCTACAACAAAGATGAGCACCATTCGGTTAGTTCTAGCCATGGCAGCACAGTTTGGTTGGAAAGTCCATCAAATGGACATGAAGAGTGCCTTCCTCAATGATGACTTAGAGGAAGAAGTGAACATGACACAACCTCAGGGTTTTCAAGTTATAGGAAAAGAGCATCAGTTTTGTAGACTGACAAAAGCTCTTTATGGCTTGAAGCAGGCACCTAGGGCATGGTACATCAAGATTGATAGATATTTGGAGGAACAAGGATTCCAGCGCAATCCTTCAGATCCGAATCTATATGTCAAGAACATAGGCAATAATATTATCCTTCTTGTCATTTATGTGGATGATATCATCATTACAGGTAGTGAGGAGCATTTGATTGAGCAAATCAAATGTAACTTGTGTCAAACTTTTGACATGACAGACTTAGGCCTCCTACATTATTGCCTAGGTGTAGAGGTTTGGAAAACAGGCGGTGGTATTTTTATTTCACAGTCTAAATATGCTAGGAGTTTGCTTGACAAGTTCAAAATGGCGGATTGCAAAATGCGTCTACACCCATGGAGAAAGGGCTGAAGCTTTCAGCCAACACAAACTCAAAGGTGATTGATGAGTTAGCTTTCAGGCAACTAGTGGGTAGTCTTATCTATCTTACAACCACTAGACCTGATTTGAGTTATGCTGTGAGTTACATTTCTTGTTTTATGACAACTCCAAAGGCTGAACATTGGGTTGCAGCAAAGCGAGTTCTAAGATATGTGAAAGGGGCACTTGACTTTGGTATTCTGTATAGCAGAATCAAAGATCCTAGGCTAGTTGGGTTCACAGATTCAGATTGGGTAGGTTCAATTGATGACAGGAAGTCCACTTTTGGGTATGTTTTTAGCCTTGGTATGGGTGCAATCACATGGACCAGTAAGAAGCAGCAGGTAGTAGCTCTTCCCTCAACCAAAGCAGAATATCGAGGAACCGTTAAAGCGGCTTGTGAGGTAGTATGGCTTTGGAGGATGCTTTCAGACATGCAAATGTCTCAAGCAAGGCCTTCACCCTTGTTTTGTGACAATCAAGGGGTGCTAAAGCTTGCCAAGAATCCAGTCTTCCACAAGCGTACTAAGCATGTAGAGCTTCATTGTCATTTCATATGGCAACTTGTAGAAGATGGATCAGTAATGTTGCAGTATTGTCCCATAAACGACCAAACTGCAGACATTCTTACCAAGTCTTTGAATCCTGACAAGTTTGTAAAATTTTGGGAT
Source organism: Sequoiadendron giganteum (assembly GCA_007115665.2). Taxonomy (NCBI): domain Eukaryota; kingdom Viridiplantae; phylum Streptophyta; class Pinopsida; order Cupressales; family Cupressaceae; genus Sequoiadendron; species Sequoiadendron giganteum. Next base: position 780,491,799 of record CM021100.1, on the reverse strand, counting down.
AAGCTTGGTGTAGTAAATAGATTGACCATTAAGGGAGGGTATTAAAATAATATTGTTATATTTAGTTTAATGGTCAAATAAGTTATTAGAATAGACTTTAGGTATATTCCTTTATTCTTTCAATTACGCTTTAGTTAGCTTTCAGTTAGTATTCAGTTAGCTTTTATTACCTTTTGTTAACTTCGCTATTTTTAGCTGATTGTAGTTCTATATAAGAAAGCGATTGCTTCTTATTTAATTAATCAATTATCTTGGCAATAATTCTGTGTGTTCATAATTATTTTAAGGAGGACCTACTGACACCTCTATGTTTCCCAAAGCTTCAATTCACCAAGAATCAATTAAAACCTGAAACCAAGGTTTAAATTTAATAGGGGAATCTTACAGACCCATAGTATGGCTCATTGAATCACAAATTCACTAGCCATTGAGGCTCAACCCTTAGAATTATAGAATGACAACTTTCAAATTTGAACAATACTTTTCCTCTTTTAAAGCCCAAAGTACATAAATGAATTCATCTCTAATACGAATTAACTCACATGAATATTTCAATGGTGATTACCATTTCATAGTATCAGTCACCAATTCATAATTTGCATGCATAAGAACAATACTTTCAACTTTATGACTTTGCTCAAATAATAAATTGCAATAAATAAAGCAAGCTAACTAGGAGCTCTCCAGCTCCTAAAGAGATAGTGAAGAAGAGGACCAGTGAAGTATGTACACGCCACCTTACGATTTTACTGTCATCAAGTGCAATAGATGTCTATGCCACTCTAGGTAACCTTTGAGCCATGGAGAAGAAGGACCATGGATACACAATCAACTAGGCCATTGTGAAGCACACACAAAGGTCTCATACAAGACACCAAAAGATTAACATATGGTTTCACACCAACCATTGGAACACCAAACCCTACAAGGGTTATAAAGGTTCTCTCTCAAAGAAACCATGGATGCACTCACATATCCAATAATAATTAGAACAAGCATTTGAACCCAAATATTCACACAAAGCCTAAATAAGGCCAAAGTAAGATAAATCAACAAGGAACCAAACACTCCAATAAAACTAGCTATCCTATCCACACGAGGATAAAAAGGTCAGCAGTATTTAAAACACATAACACAAAGCAAGTTAAATAATCTACCACTCATGGTATTGTGAACTCGATTCAACACATATCACTTGTGGAAAGAGAGTAAATAAAATCAATAAATATAAGGGAATACCTTCCCTTGCTCCCAAAGACTAACCAAAAGCAAAGTCCACAAAGCACAAGGTGAGCTCCATCAAACTTGAAACGAGCAATAGGAAGAAAAGATCCTTTAAAAGACCAAGGAAACTTTTGCAATCTCTAAGAATTCATCCATGTAATGGTGGGAAGCATGCCCTTCCATAACAAGTTACGACTCCATTTTTCAAGGTGCTTCAAGCTCTTAAAATCCATTATATCTTCTCTCACTTTTCCATTCCCCAAAATAGAATAATGAAATAACATAATGAGTTCCCTTTCTTATAAGGAAGATACCCTAACTCAACAAGAAAATAGATTTAATGCAACCTCAACCCAAGAGGCCAACTCAAAAATCTAATTTAAATAAATAAAGGCCAAAAAGGATGTAAAAAGAATCCCTTTTTCGCTTAAATAGAAACTGAATCTTTCATTTTTGAAAGACAAAAACCAAATAAAAATCACTAAAGGGACTAAAGTCCCAAAATTCACTCAAAGTAAATTAAATTAAAAAGCACAAACTTTCCAGCCTTCTCTAAGAAGTGTGGAAATCACTCAAAACTCACATAGATGGCAAACCAGCTATGGAGATGTGGTAAAACACACTCACAAAAGCCACATGGTCTCTTACTAGACCATAAAGGCTAGGCAAACTATTCAACACATAGAAAGAGGTTTCAAACTTCCAAAAAATGAAGTGAGATGGTAAGTGATATCTAGGACGATCACCTCTACATAACTTCCATTAGCCATACACTTGTTTAAGTCCTGCACATTCAATGTGCACATTAAATCCAATAATTGAGATCATAGCTGAAGCATAATTAGGCCAATATATCAACATGTTCTCTTACATAGAAATCAAGATACATATAACATCTCAAAGCATGATAATCACACTACCATCTCTATCTACATAATTACAATTTTGGTATAATACAAAGCACTAATCACAATTAGTCTTTCAAAACACAATGTACAAGTGATACTCTAATCAAACTGATATGAATCACAAGATGGCATCATACCATTCAAGCATGGCTCTATACCATAAACATCAATACCAAGTATCTTAAAACTCCAATGCATATATCAATCAGATAATCCATCTACCAAATAGGTCCTAGGAACATGATAGAACACAAGCATTAAATTGAAAACCAGTACATAGTAGGAACATACGTGGTTGGGTTTTATAGTAGTTGCTACCTGTTAAAAGTAGCGGTTTTGTCAAAGTAGGCAAAACCAAGCAATTTGAAGTGAGGGAAAACTATGCAAAGGCAAACTAAGGCATGTGGATTTTGGAAAATGCTAAGGAAGACTAAGAAGGTGACCTAGGTTCATGACAATCTAGGGGGATTTGTGCCTGTTCTATCTCTAAAATGCACTACAAAGTGCATTATGGAGTGTTGTGACATCATATGATTGAAATGTTGACTTGATTCAACATACTTGCATATTGCCTCCTTGGAATAGGTGCATTGCATGACTAGGCAATCATTGTCTTCCAAAAGTAGGTGTGGGAGAGGGGTGAGGGTTGTAGGTCATCAACCCACACTTACTTGTTCTCAACTTGCAACAGTGGCTAGTTGTATTGCTATCAACCTACAAAAGAAAAAGAGACAAGATCATGGTTGCATAATGGAACATCAGGCAAAATCCAAAATCACTAAAGAGGATGAGAGGGAAATTCACCATGTCCACAAGGTTAAGAGATACTCTTAGTATTGCATGCATACCCCTTTGGCTTCAACTCTTGCAACATGATGGAAAATAGACTCAAATGTAGCTGCATGGCAAATAGTGGAAAATACTTAGTAAAATGAAGGACAAGAGAATGTACCATTTGTATGAGGTCTAGGAGATATCTGCTTCATTGATTGTTGAGCATTTACAAAAGGGTTTAGCCCAACAAAACATATTATAATAGCAAAACTAACCCAAAAGTTGAATATGTCATAACCAAGTGAGAATGTTGCAAGGAAGTGAGGTAGCTGCAAGACAAGACTTGCGATTGAGAGTTTACATAAGAAACATAAGATGGAGATAGCGAATGAGGTGAAGCAAAAACTGAAAGAAGCGTGAGGTGCAACAAGCAATGTGCACTTGAGGAATGATGGGAGAATAGGAAAAGAAAACATGACAAGTGATCCTAACTATGGAATGAAATAAAAAGAGGCACTGACAGTTATTCCTAGAGAGAAGCCAAAAATGCTGGCTGAAAACAAGAAGGTAATCCAGTGAAACAAGAAATAAGTGTACACCAAAAAGAAAAGGGTTTTTTCAAAGGAAGAACTCGAAGAAAAAATGGGGGACATCCAAAATCCTCCAGATCAAAATGGCTTGCCCCTAATTATAAGTCACTTCGAAGTGGCGAGGGGAAAACCTTAGAAACTAAAAACTAGGCATCTACTGATAGAGATAGGAAGTCACAAAAAGATTTCAAACCACCATGACACATAGATTTAGAAACATCACCCTTCATTATGCACCAAGATTATATAGAGATTTGGGTAGACCAGAAGCCTTGTTTTTTTCTACATGAATGCAACCAGTAAGCTAAACTTGAATGCAATGGAGAGGCAAGATATACAATAATCAATGTGAGGATTCTATCTAGACTAATGCAAAGCTTACCATATGCAAGTTTTGTAATGGTTTAATGAATATTCTTGGAGTCCAAAAACAAAGGAAGACAAGTGATACAAAGTGTTGGTGATCTGCAAAGTACTCAAGATTTTCTATAAGATTCAGTAAAGGATTCAAGAACTTTTGGCTAATCGAGTCAAGCTTTAGATCAGATGGATCTTAATGTTTGAAAATGCTGGCTGAACAGGCCAATTGACAAGATAGGGCTCTTCTCTTCTGCAGTTTAAGCCCTGCAGGGCTTAGGAGGGTGATCCATTTAAAGATCTCAAGGAATAGCATAAAGCTTCAAGGGAGAACTGTTGTAAAGACTGAACCAGGCCCTATTAACACAGTACATAAAAGCAATTTCTGTCACTAATTCATATTGGTTAGTTTAGTGTGAAATTGCAATCAGGGAGCTTATGTTTACTAGAAGATGACAATGTCAACAACTAAAATGAGCAAAGGCTTTGCAGATGAACAAATATTTATGATCCTTTGTACCCTTAAGCTTCTGTGGACATTTAGATAAAATTATTTACACTCTGTCATGATTTTTGTTACAGTAAATCAAAAGTGTTCGAGCTAGTTCAACATAATAAAGATTGGTGCCTAATTTAGTAAGAACAGGGCACAATCATATGAACTATTTCAAAGCTAAAGAAATGCATTTTAGAAAAGTTCAGCTGATTTACTTCGGCTTACAATATTCTAAACTCTGAAATGCCATCTTATTTGAATGTATCACAAAGTATACTTTTCAATTCATTTCCTATCAAAGTATATCATATACCAGACCAGAAAGATTTACAATTGATACTTGATTAAAATACTAACTGCGTTATAGCATAAACATAGCAAATGTGTGCTATGAAGACTTGTCAGATCTGCTGAGATGCTCTGCAAGATATGGAGATAATTCATGACATAAAATAAACATAGGTCTTGTATCACATTATCGAAATGAACTTAAAATTTAAATGGACAATATTCTGATGCAAAAATGACTTTGTTCTAGCTTACCAAGAGTTTCCAAAATGGATCTTTACACAAATATTCAAAAGTACTATATGCCAAAAATTGACTCATTTGATACAAAAGCAAATAACATCTATATATAGTAAAAGGACAATGTTCACTTCAATTGGATGATTGGCAATTGTTCTATTATTGTGAAAGAAAGCAAGGTATATGGAAACACTTCCTAAACTAGTCTTAGAGGAGACTAATGTTCAAATTTCAGATCCTTACAATAACAAAAAGGAGAAACATATATAAAACATAAACAAAATTATATCGTATATGGGGAAAATTCTTTCAAGAGAAAAAACCCACACTCTAAAGCAACTCAATGTATTATTTAGTATTCTAAACATGGTTACAATACACTTATAGAGCAAACCTTTATAGGAGTATCACCGACCAGAGATCTGGAATAATTCCGGCAACATAACAATACCTACAAATTCACTATCAAAAACTTCATCTCAAGCACCCTATAAATAGAAGCAGCAATACATGAAACCACCAAATGTTCATTACAAAACCATGAGCTAAAACTGCCCAATAAAATGGTGCCCAAGTATCTAGTTAGAAAACCAACACTCAAATCATAGGTTAAAAATAACATATTCCTTCCACCTATGATAAGCTTGTCATAATCCACTAACCACCTGGGCGTTCCATTTTGGCTTCATTATCTTCATTCAAAGATGCCTTATAATTTGTCATAACACTTGTCATAAGTTGGTCAACAAGTGTAAATCCTTACATAATGTCCTATATGTTTTTGCATTTCCAATGTAGGAGACTCAACTTTCAGAGGCCATAACTTTTGATTTAGGAGGCCACTAGGGTGCATTTTTTAAAATTGTATAGTTTGAACAGATCTATGTAATAGGCATCTTTGGAAGTGATTCCAAACAACCTAGAATTTTTATTTTGCCCAAAAATAAAGTTTGTAGCTCAAAAAATTGAGATTTTATATTTCATTCTCAAAAAATTGAATTCTTTATATACTTAACATTAGTAGCATGGTTGAGACACCTTTCCTAATATTCTCCCTCTTGTCAAATACCTTGTAAGAGCAAAAGGGCTACCAACACTTTTAAACTAATTGCTAAGGGCCAAGAGACCCATAAACTCATAGTAACACTTGAATTTTCTATGCTCATTGTCTTCGTCAATGCATTTACAACATTCTACAAAGTCTCAACTTTCTCCAACATCAGCTTCCCATCCTCTACCATGTCATGAACAAAATTGTATTGGTCATCAATATGCTTCATCCTCACATGAAAGGTTGGGTTCTTTGCCAAACATATGGCACTTTGACTATCACATGGAACTATAATAGCTCCTAGACTCAGCCCCACATTTGAACACAATAATTCAATCCAGATGGCTTCCTTACATGCATGATTAGCTTCCATGTACTTTTCTTTTGTAGTGGACAAAGTGACCATAGCCTAACGCTAGCGCATCCAACTAATAGCACCACCAAACATAGTGAAAACATATCCATTGGTGGACCTCTTGCTATCAACATCTTCTACCCAATCTAAATGTACAAATCCACAAGTAGTCTCTAAGTGTTGGTTTTTTGTAGATTTACCATGATAACAAATGGAGTACTCAAAGGTACCTTATAAATATCTAAAGATCCTCTTCACTCCATTCCAACGCACTTGTCCAAGATTAGCCATCAAATAACTAAGAACTCCCATTGCGTGGGTAATGTTTGGTTTGTACAGACCATAACATATATTAAGCTTCCAACAACTCTAGCATGAGGAACTTTGGCCAGATTTGTCATCTCACTAGGAGAAGTCGAACACTACTGAATTGATAATTTAGTTCCCATTGAAATAGGAACACACAAAGGTTTGCAAATCAACATTTACAATGTCTCTAACATTGAGTTCATATATTTACTTTAGTCCAACCGAAGTTTTTTGTTAGCTCTATCTCTTTTGATCTTCATCCCTTGGATGAACTTGGCTGCCCCTAAGTCCATCTCAAATTGTGTTGAAAGTTAAGAATTCAATTCACAAATCATACCTTACTTGTTATTGAAAAACAACATATCATCAACATATAATGCAATCATAAGGAATCTATTACCATCCATCTTATAAATGATGTAGTGATTTGATTTGGACCTTAGCAATCCCAATCCCAACACCGGTGTATCAAATTTTAGTACTACATCCTAGGAGATTGCTTAAAACCATATAAATATTTTTTCAATTTGCAAACCAAATTTTCTTTACATTTTTCAATTAATGCTTTGGCTATGATATATAGATCTCTTCCTCCAAATCACCGTGAAAGAAATTTGTCTTCACATCCATTTGCTTAACCTCAAGATCAAAAGTTGTTGCAATAGATAATAGACCAAATGGATGTCAACATAGCAATTGGGGAGAAAATCTCACCATAATCAATTCTCTCAACCTAACAATATCCCTTTGCAACTAGTCTCACCTTATTCTTCTCAACATTGCTGTTTGAACCAATTTTATTTTTGAAAACTCATTTGCATCCAATGGTTTTATATCCATCAGGCAAAGGTAATAGGTACCATGTGTCATTTTTCTTCAATGTAGCCACCTCTTCATTCATGGCCATTTTCTACAACTCTACATCATTCATATCCATGGCCTCCTTTACAATTCTAGGCTTATAAACTTTAGCAATCAAAGAAAAAATACATTTTCAATCAAAAGGAGTAAGCTATCTAGTTGTCTTTTTTGAGTGGATCTCCTTAATAACTGAGTTAGAGGTTCTATCTCTTCTTTGAAACTCTCTGAACTATTTGAGCTCTCTTCTCATTAGATTTGTTGAACACCTAGAATACTGAGGGGGGGGGGGGTGAATCAATATTCTTTGAAACCACTTAGACATTCAAACATTCATTTCTCATAGCATATTCAATTTGCAGTAGGAAAGGAAAGCATGAAAACAACCATCAACATCACATAACACATGAACACCAGATTTTTATGTGGAAAATCCAAAATGGGAAAACCGCGGCGAGGATTAGCTCACAATATATTATAATCGGTTATAAGATATTACAGAAGTGCTCGCTGTAGGTGGACTCATTGTCCAAGTGGACTCACTGTCCACTGAAAGAAGAAAGGATAGAAGAGAGTGGTGGCACACAACCAAGATTTGAACTGTTACAAATGCATCTACAACATGATAGGATACAGTTCCATTGAATCTCAATATACTCACTTCACACACTTCATACTGATCTGCACTAACACTCTGCTTTGCTCTACATTTGCCTTATACTCGCACAATTCGCATCAACAATTACATAACACATATATCACTATCTACAAAACGTCGAAAAAGATCTTACATATATATCTGCTTCACCCTTAAACACTTACATCATCAATTAGGTCGGCCTAAATAGATGTATTATACAAAATATACCTTGTCGGCTCAACATGCCAAGATTGAAAACTTATAACAAATCAAAATAGATCGTCATGGACCTATAATAGCTCCCACATAACAGATCAGAACTTATTAAAACTCCACAATACACAAGACTTATTAGGTTGGCACCGATAATGACCTAACATAGAAATTTGCCAATTGTACATCCACAAACTGACATGCGGACCTCCAAACTTCATGCCACTTGGAATTCACACTCTACTAACACTTGTCGACATTTCCACAAGTTTGCAAAGCCAGATACCAATCCGCAGAGAGATGTGGATCCTCCAAAACATACATACTGTACTGGTAACACTGTAACTGCCAGATTGGAACTTTTGTCATTGATATCTTCAACACTAGAAATCGAAACATTGTGAAATTCTGGATTTAGACTCTTCTAACATCCAACAAAATTACCCCAAAACCGCAGAGCGAGATTCTACACAACGGACCAATGCGGACCAAAAGATCGGATGTCCTGTACATCGAATTACCTATTTTGACACTTAGTCAATTTCTCACCTCAATTTTTTTCACCGGATCAAACCTTCTTGCAAAATTGCACTTGATAATCATTTTCAAACATTCTCAAGCTATACAAACTGGTCTACATTGTGATTTTCACACCGCAGTACAATGTTGACATCAACGACAACACTGAACTGCATACAGTACAACTTATACTCCATGCTCATGTTGCTGGTAAGCATATCAATGACAATCTTCTTATTCTTCCAACAATCTCCCCCTTTGTCATTGATGACAACATGCCAAAACTATTCTCCCAAAACTACTCTCCCCATTTGACATCAAGGGCAAAGGGTGCATACTTACATATCTTCTCCCCCTTCACTGATATATGCATATATACAAACCCAAAACTTTACTGACTCCCCCTAAGGGTGCTATCCAATACTACCAGATCAAAAAACTTGCATTGGAAAATTGCTTTATACCATCCGCATATGTACACTGAAATCTAAACAATAAACTAAATTGCATAAAAGAAAAATATAGTCACCCAGAGGAAGAATTTGACTCTTGCAGCTTCTCCAGGCGAGGTTGCCATTCTTGCTTTCCTTCCTTCCAACTCTTCTTGGCTAGGCCAAGCATTCTGCTCTGGGTCTCCAACTCCATCAAAAGTTCTTCACTGTCATCTAGAGTGCTGGGTACCGGATTTAACTTTGAAGCATTTTCAGCACTCAAGAGGGCACTAGAAATAGGTATGAACTTAGCATTCACCAGATCCCTGAGATTACCAAATTGCATTATAATTTTCTCTTGAACTTGCAGTTGGAAGAATTGCTCATGCAGGTTCTCAATGGCAGACCTTGTGCTTCCATCCAAATCTTGTGCCAGATCATAAGCACCGAAGGCTTTGTCAATTTGGGACTCAATAGAGTCCATCTCATCTTTTATGCTTTTTGTAGAGCTCGGCCATTTCATGCAGAACTGAAATAAAACCTTAGCTTCGGCCACACACTCCTGCACACCTTTAAGATTGTCTTGAAATTTGTTGTGTGCAGAAGCACACTTCTTCGTTATATCCAACAATCTTTTCTCATTCACTTTTTTATCTAATTCTTTTTCCAGTTTTTTCTTCAATCCACTAGAATACTCCTTAAACAGATAAAGTAAAAGCTTCAAATTGTCCTTACCAGATAAGGAGTTGTCAATACTTGCTCTGAGTATGCTTTCTTGTATAATTTTTATTGCTTCATCCATCACTCTGTACTGTTCTAATGTGTCTCAACAATTTCTTTTCCTACAGAAGCATGAAACACATCACCCAAATGAAGCTTGTGCAACGGAGAGATCTTATCCATGTCCACATGTCCCTGTTGAAGAGCACAAAGATATACTGAGAGGGGGGGGGGGGAATCAGTATATCAACAAACTTTTACCCTCTTACTTATTTATCAACTTCAAACTTAAACATACATCAACTATTTGATATGAACCAATTTACACAAGTTAACACAACTTTTATTGAAATGATTTTTACAAAGTAGGCACCAACTTACAGATTTATAATAAGATGATTTAGTAGGACACAACCTACAAGGAACATCCAAACCTTTATAACTTTAGTAGGCACCTACCTACAAGGAGCACCAACCCCTAATGCAAGGCACCAACCTTGACTTGATGGTTGCAAGATGATGCCTTCAATCTGACCTGCACTATCCCAATCCTCCAATCTGCCTTTGGTGATGAATGATCTCACACTTAGCCCACACAAGGAGATGGGACTTCAGACTTAGAATGCTCTCTTACACAACAACCACACTTCAAACTAATTTTGAGATCATAGATATATATTTGATCAATCTTTGCAACTGTTCATGGAAGGTTGTATCATTTAGAATCTGTTCTAGTACCTTTTCAAAAAACAGGTTGCACCATTTCATGATTAACATTTAGTTTCATAAACTTGTGTTTGTTTGTCCTGTCTAATCGAATTTTATTGAGACCATTTGTTTGTTGAATCTGAGTCTAAGACATAACATGTCCCTCCAAGAGTCAAACCGAAAAAGACGTGTCACTCCAAACTCCCAATCGAATGTCTTCTTCAAGTGTTGTGGCTGTACAAGAAAATCACGTCTTTTTGAAAAGATGACTTCAATCTTCCAATCGAATGAGTTGCGACCTTTCAAGATAATCACGTCCTTTTAGCAGATAAAAGACGTCTTGTTTAGACTGATTTGATTCTCACAATATTTCAAGAGGAGACGTCTTTTAATTCATACGACTTTTCAGAAAGTTGTCTTACTTCTTAACAAGTCGAATCTCTTCTTGACGTTTTATTTCTTTTCACTAGTTTTGTTTGATGCCATGCTAATCGATTCAACAAAGAATCAAAAGCAATTCTTTAAAAAAACGATTAGACACACTAAAGATCAACAAATCTGAATGTCACCAACACGTCTTCATTAATAAATCAAAAATGATCTTTGAAGAATTTTGACCATGAAAAACACATCTTCAGCAACTTGATGATCTGAAGATGCTCTATACATATTTCACCAATGTTTACTTATATTGTTGATCTTGTCATCATTCTCCAATGTTCTATGCTTCTAGACCTGATATGAACTCTTCACTGTGTGAGCACGTTTAACAAAAAGAACTCGTTCTTCTTGCAAACAAACTACTGTTATGTTTTCAGTTGATGACCACAAAGAGTATCCAAGTAGAATCTGTTCTCTGCACTCCATAATTTGATTGATAATCTTCATTTCTTCCACAATTAGATCTCTTACATGCTCAATTTGTTCTTTGCAAGCACCAATACCATTGTATGTCACATCTGGCTTTTCTTATCATGTTATAAGCATTATTTCTACAACCTCTCCTTTTTCTCAATTTTGTCTATACATTTTGACATCGATGACAATATTTCCAACACCTGTTGCATCGGAAGTTGTAGTTGTTGGAATCAAGGAACACTAAGAGGGGGTGGGGGGGCACGGTTAATTAGTGTTCTGCAATTTTTAACTTTATTAATTTGATCCTTCAAGCTTTTATAACATTCAATCAAAAGAAATATGCATGAACATAAGACAAACAACCATAACACCATAGCACAAGGATTTTTACGTGGAAACCCTGTTAGGGGAAAAACCATGGTGGAAGGCCAATCCACTATATTATCGGAGTATACTCAAAAATGTTTTACAAAATGGGAATGCACTTGCATTCAGGCACACTGCCTAGAGCTCACTGCTCAAAGGAAGACTCACTGTCTTACAAAGATAATTAGATTAAATCCGTCTAAGAAATTGAACTAAGAGATTAGCATCTACATGTGCCTGATTATAGTTCTAGTTAGGCTCAACAATCGAATTCTTGACCTTCTATCTAATTCTGCTCTGGTCTTCTTTAATTCGCATCACAAATCTCTTTTATGCACAAGTGAAACTATGCATAATCGCTTTGCTATTCGCATCTATTCATCTTCAAAATGATATAATCAATCGCTTATATATATCCGCCACTAGGATTTAATTGCTTGTTGTCAGCTCAAACAAAAGTATGAAAATGTTTACAAACTGTCGGCTCAATCCATGGTTAATTCTTGATGCGCACCAACCAAAGTTGGCCATAGCATAGTAATGACTCAAATGAACATTGTCGAACACAAAAATACTTAAACAATTACTTCACAAACATCCGCAACATATTATATCCTCGAAGTCGGCTTTCTACACTGATAAATAGGAAATTAATTAACCAGATCTTCTAACTTGCACACCAATGAATGCACACCTTGGATAAGGTATTATGTACCCCAAAATATCTTCCCTAAAATCCACAACTCAAAATGATAACAGGAAATTGCATGTGAATCGATGAAATACATTTTTGTCGGATGCTTTGTTCTTGTTTGACTGTTAAATACAAAACTTCGATTTGACTTTCGGTATGAGAAAATTCTGACGTGTGGATCGAATCATTGACTAGGGTTGCCATCAATGACAACACCAAATAACATTTGTAGTGTCTCTTGCCAACAATCTCCCCCTTTGGCATTGATGGCAACACGTAGAGAAAAATGACTAAGTGTCGGATCAGTACCAACATGAATATATTGCGACTCTTCAAAATTTCAAAAACACAACTCTCCCCCTAAGATGATTAAGACATTTTTCATTGCCCTATTCTCCCCCTTTGACATCAATGGCAAAGGCAGGAACCCGCATATCAAAAATCAAACAAAACTGTTATGAACAAACTGTATATGTACAAACAGGCTTCTTCAACTTACATAAGATTGAATAATTCTGAAAAATTGTTCTTCAACAGTCAAACTCGTGTCCCAAACCTTCTTGAGACTCTCCAAGACAACCACGTGACCACAAAATAAGTAAGATTGCATTTCTGCAGATTCAAGATTTGTTGGATCACTGACCGCCATAGCATCTTGTGCTTCTTTTAATGCGCTTAACATTGTTTCCATCTTAGGACCAATTAGTCCTCTAAGCTCACAAACTCTTTCAACCATTTTGCTTTCTTCATGCTTCAAGTTTTTGATCTTGTCAAGCAGGGATATTACTTGACCTTCTTGTTTTCCAACAGAGACAGTTAGAGGATCGAATGCTTGAGTGATGTCTGCTAACTATTTTTCACATTCTTTTATTTTCTTTTCAAAATCCTCATAAAACTTAGATAAAGATAGACATGATTTGTAAATGTTTCCACCTTCAGACAAAGCACTTTGAATATTCTTTATGTAGGTAGCTACCAAATATTTATCCCTAGCTATCATCCCTTTCAATTTACCAAACCTTTTATCATCAATTTCCTTCTGAACTTTATCCTCGGCTGATTTCTTGAGAGACTCAAAATGAGTACTTACAACATTAATAAGTTTCTTCAGCTCATCGGAGGGAGCACCGGATGGATCCTTAACATATGTAGGCATGATTTTCTCCAGAACACCGGATGCAAGATTCAACAGTTCACTATCTTCAATATGAGATTTGAGAATTTCTTCCCTTGCCTTGTTTTGAGCGAATGAAGCTACCTTCATCTTCTGAATGGGAGATAAAGTGTCCAAGTTGATAGGACCTTTTAGTAGTTCAAAATCAAATTCTTCATGTTCTTCTTCCATAAACTCTTTCACTGCCTTGGTAGTGTCTCTTGTTTTCACTGGAACTTCCTTTATATCAATTTTCGTTTCCTCAACCACTGTTTCCACAGCTACAAATTCTTGCTTATCTTTTTCAACCGATACAATTTCAGGAGCTTCAATCTCCATAGGAATTTCTATATTATCCACATCAAGAGGAATCTGAGTATCCTCAACTGTATCTTCTTTTTCCTCTTCGTCAGTCGGACCAGATGAGACATCTTTATCATGTGTTTCTTCAGAGACAACATCAATTCTATTTCTTAACAAAACTTCCTTTAAAATTTTCTCTATTTCTTTTTCCACTTCTTTAGTTCGACCAATCATGAGCTTGTTTACTCTTGTTTTGCTCTTGAAATCTTTCTTGGCACCATTCAAAATTGTCCTCATTTCTTCAATAGACATTACTGGACATAAATCTGCAAGAATTCGCTCTCTCAATTGCTCATCTTCAGTTCTTGCATTTACTCTTCTCATCTCCAGAATTTCATAAAGACTTTTAGGTAAAGTAGACATTATTTCAATAAGTGCCTTATTGAAATTATTCAAGTACTTAATTGAGGCTTCCTCAAGAATTCTTTGGTCGACACTACCAAAGGTGTCATACCATTCACAGAGAGGCCTAAGATTGCCATCTTTAATCAATGCATTATCTACTTCCTTTATAGACATACTCGCTTTGACAGTTTTCATCTTCTTCTTTGCTTTTACTTCTTCACCAGAGGACTTGTCCTTCAAGATTGTTGCTGCTTTTGTACCCTGATGCTTAATTTCTCTCACTCCTTCATCAGATTTTGTTTCATCTCCAGAGACAACAACATAGACTCTTTTGTTTTTGTCCTTCTTCCTTTTTCCTTCTTTACCAAATGACTTCACTTGAGTTTTCACAGGACTTGATTCCTTTGCAGGACTGGAAGGGAGAGTGGAGCTTCTTGTAGATCTAGTTCGGGTAGAGGGTGCTACCGGACTAGCAGTTTCAGTTCTGGCTAGCTCTCCTGCTTCAGCTTGTTCTCTTTTCCTTCTAGCTTCTCTCATAGCTTCAATGGATATACCCATGCTTTCTACAAAGATTTCTACTTCTTTTCTTACTCTTCTGACTATCACAGGTTTCCTTAGTTCATTGTGCACCTGTATATCTTTTTCTGAAAAAGTACCAAATCTTTCTTCTGATGGATCCCAAGGTTTGCTCAACAAATGTTTAACATACATTTCCAAAATGTGTTCCTCAACCTCATATCCCATTGGCATAATCCAGACTGTTCTAGGATCTGTTGCTTCCATCAGGCATTGATCAATGTCAACCATAAAACAGATAGTATCTTTGTCCTTCTCCACAATAGATGTGGGAATTCTTTCTCTAGCATGCATCATATTCATAAAGTTTTTGAAATATCTCTAGATTGCAGTAATCTGCGCAAGAGATCTTGATTTGAGCGGCTATAGGTCTATCTCTTTGCCATTGTACCTTTCCAAATCCCGAAACTTCATTCATGAAGTAAAAGAACAAACATAACAGTAAATTACCATACTTAAAAGAATTCTTCTTATCCTTCTTGATTTTGCCAAGATTTTTCCATCAACTGACTTCTAAGCAACTCACATAGATCATAATCTGCATTCTCCTTTACCATCTAATATGCTGCATAAATAGCTATGCTGAATACAAAATTGTCTCAGCTGGAACGATAGATTTTTGTAACCAATGACCATAGATGCAAATCTGACATCTACATCAATGATATCATCAATTGTCATAGCTCTTCTATCATACTTTGAACCGGTTGCATCAGTAACTGTTTGATTCTTTACGGACTTCAAAATCGGTAACCCACCAGAGGAATTTAAACTTGTAACAGCGCTTATAGCTTCTTTTGTAATCTTGAAGGGCTGATTTAACCACATAAATTTTGCATGAACTTGGCTCAAGATATACCAGACCCATTTGCTCTCTTCAAACACGGGAAATTTAACAATTTGTGTAAATTTCTTCTCCTCTAGGGTTTTGAATTCGGGATTGACACAAAAATCTTCTCCTATAATGTGATTGTTATACAAATTCAGTAGCTACGAGCTTCCTAATTCTTCAATGTTTGCATGAATATATGCCTTAATGTCTTCAATATGTAAGACGTCGTACGGAACAGACGAAAATGCACCTAATGGGTCTGTCTCAACAGATTTGAAAGGATGCCACTTGAATTTCGGATGGGGTTTGTCCTTGATATCAACTACCAATGGAGTATTCATTTTCACAAATTCACAAGTTCGCAAGTTTTGTCGAAAATACCTTTTTGCCGGTTAGGATTTTGATCACGGAATCACCTTCACACTTGTAGTTTCGCCAAATTGCCAAAGTTCGCTTCAGAGCTCTCTAAACTTCTTCTCAAAATGCAAAGTGACAAATGAACAATACAAATGACCTTTTATCATTCGTATACCTAACCTTTTGTCGCAATAAATGCTTTTGCCCTAACTCTTCCGGATACCCTGTTTCCATACATTGTGAAAGATAACTCTTCTGCGGACTTCCAACTTAGCATAAATAGTTTCTTCAAATGTTTCAGCAGCATCTGTGGATCATCAATGTAATCACTGTACTCATCCATATCCCGATACCAACTTCCGACAAGGGGTTTGAAGGATTTTCTTCAAAACTCCCCTTAGGCCAGAGGCCTTAATCTAATTCCTGGAGGAATTACCAGATCCCGATTCTGGTGTGGGTGTAGAATCATTTTTCAGTAGAGGGATTCTTTTTCACCCATGTCTTTTTCATTTGCTTCTTGATCTCACTTGTAGTGACTTTCCTTTTTCCTTTTTCATCCTTCTGCGTGTTTCTCCTTTGATTTACCGGACCCTTTCTGCTTCTACAGAGTCTAGCAATGTGATCAGATTTGTTGCAATTGTAGCACACCACATTTCTTTGTCCAGACCAGTTGTTCCATTGATTTTCTCTCAATTTGCACTGGTTAGCAATATGCCCAAATCTATTGCATGTATAACATCTGACAGCTCTATGAAAGTTGTTTATCATGTTTCTGCATTCATTTGACTTATGACCATACTTGTTGTAGTTAAAGCGCTGACCGGAGAACGATTGACCGTTTGAATTCATTCTACTTCTACATTGAGAAGCCATATGACCAAATTTATTACAGACAAAACAGTAACCATTGAATCTTTGAGCATTAGGTTGTCTTACCGGATACCTTCCAGATTTGTTCATCAGATTTCCTTGCCTGAATCTCCTTTGACCGGATCTGGAACTTTCTCCTTCCTCATATCCAAGACCTCGCTTGTCACCTTCTATCCTCTGACTTTTAATCAGTTCATCAAGCTTGGTTGAGCTAATCTTGAACTTCTCCTTGAATTCATTTGCAGTAGCAACTTCATCTCTGAGGGTAACAACATGTCTTTCAAGTTCTTCTTCATTGTTTCTGGATTGCTGCAATTCAAGTGCCAGATTAATGAATCCATCATTAATTCTGTTGCATTTTTCAGATTTCTCTTTTAAGGGTTGAGCAAAATTCTCTTCATTCTTCTTTCTGTCTTCAATCTCCTTGGTCATTCTCATCATAATAGATTCCATCTCATGCTTTAGGACTGTATTATCTGTGGTAAGCTTTTCACATTCTTCTGTCTTTTCCTTCAAGGCTTGACTCAGTTGCTCATCTTCAAGGCTTTTACCGTCATTCTACTTAATCTGATCACAAAGTTCCCTTCTCTTCTCCCTGGACTTATTGATTTTATCTTTCAATGATTCAATGAATTTCTCACCATCCATGAGGTTTGCTTGCAATTTCTGAACTTCATATTTTGACTGATCAAGATCATTTAGGGCCACCAAAAGCTATTGCTGAAGACTGCTTGATTCCATTGAATTACTTTCCCTGATCTTCCCCAAGCTATTAAACTTCTTTTGAGGAACTAGGCTTTGATACCAATTGTTGGAATCAAGGAACATTGAGAGGGGGGAGGGAGGTGAATCAATGTTCTGCAATTTTTAACTTTATTAATCTGACCCTTCAAGCATTTATAACATTCAATCAAAAGAAATATGCATGAACATAAGACAAACAACCATAACACCATAACACAAGGATTTTTACGTGGAAACCTTGTTAGGGGAAAAACCACGGTGGAAGGCCAATCCACAATATTATTTGAGTATACTCAAAAATGTTTTATAGAATGGGAATGCACTTGCATATAGGCACATTGCCTAGAGCTCACTACTCAAAGGAAGACTCACTGTCTTACAAAGATAATCAAATTAAATCCATCTGAGAAATTGAACTGAGAGATTAGCATCTACATATGCTTGATTACAGTTCCAGTTAGGCTCAACAATCGAATTCTTGACCTTCTGTCTGATTTTGCTCTTCTTCTTTGGTCTATTTTAATTCGCATCACAAATCTCTTTTATGCACAAGTGAAACCATGCATAATCGCTCTGCTATTTGCAACACACACCAACTCTTTGCATCTATTAATCTCCAAAATGATATAATCAATCACTTATATATATATCGGCCACTAGGATTTAATTGCTTGTTGTCAGCTCAAACAAAAGTATGAAAATGTTTACAAATTGTCAGCTCAATCCATGGTTAATTCTTGATGCGCACCAACCAAAGTTGTCCATAGCATAGTAATGACTCAAATTAACATTGTCAAACGCAAAAATACTTAAACAATTACTTCACAAACATCCGCAACATATTATATCCTCGAAGTCGACTTTTTGCACTGATAAACAAGAAATTAATCAACCGGATCTTCTAACTCGCACACCAATGAATGCGCACCCTGGATAAGGTATTATGTACACCAAAATATCTTCCCTGAGACCCACAACTCAAAACGATACTAGGAAATTGCATGTGAATCGATGAAATACTTTTTTGTCGGATGTTCTGTTCTTGTTTGACTGTTAAATACAAAACTTCGATCTGACTTTCGGTGTAAGCAAATTCTGACGTGTGGATCGAATCATTGACTAGGGTTGTCATCAATGACAACACCAAATAACATTTGCAGTGTCTCTTGCCAACAGTAGTAATTGGGCGGACACTACTAGTTGGAAATGGAGCTGCATACTTAACAAATTCTTTAACAAATCTCTGGAGGTACCGGAAGATTCTCTAGTAGCCTTTGCACTCTCCTCTACAACCTTCTTTAAAACCTTTTCCTTGCCACCAGTATTGATTAGTGTCTCCATATCCTTCTTTTCCTCATTGCAAGATGTATCCTCATCCTTCTGCTCATCACTCTTTTCTGTATTTACAGGTACATCTTCACCAGTAGATTGAACTTTGTTATTTGGAGGCATATTTGTCTCCGGGTGGCCTTGAGCTTCTTCTGCATTTGCCTTAGATACCGGAGGAGGTGTGTTATGACCATTGAGTACATCCTCCTTTTGAGCTTTTGTACTATCTCTTCTACAGTGGTGTTATCTCGTACTGGAGGAGCATTATCAATTGCATCTTCATTTGCAACATTCTCCTCATCAGCAATATTCTCTTTTGCAATTTCTTCCACTTCCGAAAGAACATTACCCTGCACTTTTCCTTCTTCAGTTTCATGCTCATGTTGAGCATCATAATATTGTGCTTCTTCTTCAATGTTTACATCCGGAGCAGCCATAACATCATGCAATTCTTTTTTACTGTCTGGAGTCATCCCTAATCTTTTTTCCAAATCGGCAATCTTTTCCAGAGACTCATTTTGGAGCCTCTCAAGATCATTTTGATCTCTGCTCATAAGGGTGGTAACCCTTTGCTTAGTTCGGAATTCCCTATTATACACTTGAGCCAATATGGCTTTATTTCATCTGATAGTGGTGCACTAATATTTTCTAGAGCAGATGTTCTCAACTTTGCCTCTTCATCAATGGCCTCCTATCTTCTTGCATATAGTACATCTCTTAAATCTTCAGGCAATTGTTTCTCAATATTCTGCATATTAACTTCAAAAGTAATAATATACTTTACAATAACTTCTTCAATGGTAGCTTTATCTACCTCATCCGTAGTAGTGTACAAAGCAATAGTTTCTCCTAACATCTCATGCTCCACAATCCCATTGAACAAAGCATCAAGTTTCATAGGGCTATGTGTCCTTATTGGAGCCTTTTTCTTCTTCCTCTTCTTGTTTTTCGGTGTCTTTTTCTCCTTAACGGACTCTGTTTTCTTTTCTCTCATGTGGATCACAAAGGCTTGTTTTTCCTTTTCTATTTCTACCTCATCATCTGTATCCACAATATCAACCTTTCGTCTTTTACCACTTGCTTCACCTTGTGAAGCTTCAGTTTTCCTCTTTTTGACCAATTTTGGTCCTTCTTCATCTTCCACATTCACTCCCATGTACCGTTCCCTTCTAGCTTTTGTCTTTATTCTTCTCATAGGGCTTGTTGTTTGTTGTGCTGTTGGAGCAACCTTTTCTTTTTTAGTCCATTTTTTTTGTTTCACCGGAGGTTTTTTCTCCTTTATCGGAGTACTCGTGGATTCTTTTCTTTTCTCCCCTGTAGCAGGCTTAGTCCTGGAGGACTTTGGGCAACCGAAGGAGTGGTAGCTGTTCTACCGGATCTCCTTCCACTGGATGAACCTCTCGGAGAATTAGACATAGCTTTAGCCTTCTCTATGTCCTCCTTCAGTCCAAATGCCTCTGCAACAGTTGCAGTCATCTTCTCAATAGTCTTCTTTATCTGTTTTTGCCTTTGATCCATGTGCACCTCCATAGATTTCTCCTCATATGTTCCATATCTCTCCTAAGAGGTGTCTTTTGGTTTGCTCAACATAAATTCAACTGAGCCGGTGATTTCATCCTCTGTAATTTCATATCCCATCTTTGGGATCCAAACGGTTCTAGGCTCAACTACCTATATGATGCAAATATCTTTTGTAACCAGAAAAGTAATGTCATCTTTGTACTTTTCCACCATCTTTCGGGGAATCCTTTCTCTAGCTTGCATGTTCTTCTGAAAGGTTTTGAAAAATCCCCATAATGTTGCTTCCTGATCTTCCACACTACCCAACCTCCTTATGTGGTCTTTGATTTGATGAGCTACCGGTTTGTCCTTTAGCCACACAATGTTCCTTGTACCGGGAACCTCATTCAAAAAGTAAAATAGTAAACAAATGATTAAAGTGCCAAACTTAAAGGCATACTTAGAGTCCTTTGTCTTCTACAAATTTTCCAGAAGTTGCAATCTCAACAACTCACATAGATCATAATCAACTCTCTTCTCAACCATCTCATATGCTGTATTGATGGCGATTACTGATATTGAATTTTCTTTGTTGGTGAAGTATATTTTGTATCCAATCATCATTGAAGCATACTTCACTACCGGGTTTCTAATGTTTTTGATTGTCAATGCCCTCTTATCATATGTCGCTCTAGTTAGCTCTATTACTACTTCATTTTTCATAGACTTCAGTGTTGGAATTGGTCCGGTTGAACATAAACTTGTAACAACCCTAATCGCTTCCTTGTTGATCAAGTGGGGTATGTCAAGCCAGACAAATTTATCATGTATTTTGCTCAAAGTGTATCTAACCCATGCATCATTGCGACAAAAGTTAGGAAAACTATGCCATACATTGAGCTTCTTCTCTGCCAAGCTCTCAAATTCAGGTTTCAATTCGAAGTCGTCTCCAGTGAGTTCATTAATCCACACATCACTCATTTTGCCTTGATCATATTCTTCCAACTTCGCATGAATATAAACCCTTACATCCTTTGTGTGCAGAACCCCATATGGAATGTGCAAAAACGCACCATCCGAATCATCCACCAAAGATTTGTCGGGATGCCATTTGAATTTAGGGTGCGGACGCTCTATAACCTCTACCACTTGTGGTGTATGCATATTTGCAACAAATTGAAAGTGCTTTCAAAAATTAGGGCAAATGGAAATTGCAAATACCTTTTAAATCACTTTCTGGCTAGGGTTTCGCTTGCACTAGATCTCAATTGCTTCAATCACTCCACTTCGCTCTTCATTTGCTTGTCTCTCCTTGAATGTTCGTTTGCAAATGATTTTTGATTAAGTGAAATCACTTATAAACCCTTTAGAAATTGACCTAATTTCGTATTGAATGCTTCAGGTGATAAAGTTGTCAAACCCTAACTGTATTCACAGTTAACTTCAAATGCTCCGCAAATTTTCGCAACTCAATATTTTTCACTAGTTCTTTCTCCAATAGGTTAACCATGTCAACCTACACCCTATATCCACATGCTGTAGCATCAGCACCATTTCTTTGGCAGGGGATAAAGAATCTTCTATTAATGCTCCCCCTAAGCCAAAGCTTTCTTTTTAGTTTCCAGAGGAAACATCTGCACCAGATGTTGGTATAGACTCAGGCTTAGTCTCACCATCTTCCTTCTTTCTCCAAATCTTGTCCATCTCTTTCTTCATCTCTACTAGATCAACCTTTTGCACTGGATCATTCTTCTTTGCCAGATTAGCCTTCTTCACATTCTTACTTTTGCAAAATCTGGAAATGTGTCCTGGTCTACTGCAATTGTGACATATGACATTCTTTTGAACAGGCTTGCTTCCATTCATTCTAGATCTACATTGATTAGCTTTATGCCCAAATCCATTGCATGTATAACAGTAGCCATTAAAAGATCGAAACCTCATACCATTGTTATAGCCATTCATCATTTGAGTTCTACATTCATTAACCTTATGACCAAACCTCTTGCATGTAAAGCATTGACCGAGAAAAGATTGAACATTCTGATTCATTTTGCTTATAAATTCCATAGCCTTATGTCCAAATTTATTGCAAGAATAGCATAAACCATTAAAATATGGGTACCTTTGTGCATTTGGTTGTCTGATAGTTGGTCTTTTGAAGTTTCTCCTTTGATTCCGAACCCGTTTGCCATTGCACTTCTTGTCTTCAATCTTTTTTTCAGCTTGATTTGGAATTTGATTTGTCTTTGAGCTTTCACCTTTCTCAAACCCTAATCCTTCTTTGTCTTTAGATCCTTTCTGGTTTGCAATCATTTCATCAAGCTTTGTAGAACTCATCTTGAATTTGTCTTCATGACTCTTTTCTTTTTCCAGATCTGATCTTAAGGTCACAACTTCTTCAAGTTTTGAGCATTCTTCAGATTTGCCTTTCATCTTAGCATTCAGGCATTCTTCAACTCTTTTTCCTTCTTCAACTTGAACTTTTAGATTGGTAATTTTTCATTGGCTTGCTCAACTGCTCACTGACCTCCTTATGTCTTGCTTTGAATTTTTTGATTTTCTCTCTCAACTTTTGATGCATTCATTTGCTTCTTTAACATTTTCTTTCAAGTCTTTGTTTTCACCTTGAGTTCTTTCCAGATCTTCAAGAGCTATTTTGAGTTTTCCATTCATGTTAACCATGCAATTTTCTTATGTGAATCCAACTATAGGAATCTCTTCCGGAGTAGGAAATCTTCTAACAGCCATGTGTTCAACCTCCAAGATCTTCCCCAAGCGGTTAAGCTCCTTCCAAGGAGCCAGGCTTTGATACCAATTGTTGAACACTCAGAATACTGAGGGTGGGGGTGAATCGGTATTCTTTGAAACCACTTAGACATTCAAACATTCATTTCATATAGCATATTCAATTTGGAGTAGGAAAGGAGAGCATGAAAACAATCATCAACATCACATAACACATGAACACCAGATTTTTACGTGGAAAACCCAAAATGGGAAAACCACGGTGAGGATTAGTTCACAATATATTATAATCGATTATAAGATATTACAAAAGTGCTCACTGCAAGTGGACTCACTGCCCACTGAAAGAAGAAAGGATAGAAGAGAGTGGTGGCACACAACCAAGATTTGAACTGTTACAAATGCATCTACAACATGCTGGGATATAGTTCCATTGAAGCTCAATATACCAACTTCACACACTTCATACTAATCTGCACTAACACTTTGCTTTGCTTTGCATTCGCCTTATACTCACATAATTCGCATCAACAATTACATAACACATATATCACTATCTACAAAACACCTAAAAGGATCTTACATATATATCCACTTCACCCTTAAACACTTACATCATCAATTAGGTCGGCCTAAATAGATGTATTATACAAAATATACCTTGTCGGCTCAACATGCCAAGATTCAAAACTTATAACAAATCAAAATAGGTCGGCATGGACCTGTAATAGCTTCCACATAATGGTTCAGAACTTATTAAAACTCCGCAATACACAAGACTTATTAGGTCGGCACCGATAATGACCTAACATAGAAATTTGCCAATTGCACATCCAAAAATTGACATGCGGACCTCCAAACTTCATGCCACTTGGAATTCACACTCTACTGACACTTGTCAACATCTCCACAAGTTTGGAAAGCCAGATACCAATCCGCGGAGAGATGTGGATTCTCCAAAACATACATATTGTACTAGTAACACTGTAACTGCCAGACTGGAACTTCTACCATTCATATCTTCAACACTAGAAACCGAAACACTGTGAAATTTTGGATTTAGACTCTTCTAACATCCAACAAAATTACCCCAAAACCACAAAGCAAGATACTACACAACGGACCAATGCAGACTAAAATACCAGATCCCTTGTACACCGAATTACCTATTTTGACACTTAGTCAATTTCTCACTTCAACTGTCTTCACCGGATCAAATCATCATGCAAAATTGCACTTGATAATCATTTTCAAACATGCTCAAGCTATACAAATTGCTTTGCATTGTGATCTTCATACCGGAGTACAATGTTGACATCAATGACAACACCGAACTGCATACAGTACAACTTATATTTATACTTTATGCTCATGTTGCTGGTAAGCATATCAATGACAATCTTCTTTTTCTTTCCTTTGTGGGCTTCTTGTTCAACTTTCTACCTTTGGGGGTAGTTGAAATGTATCTTTCTTTTCATTTTTTTCTAGCTGCAATATAGTGGAAGAGGGTTTAACTTCTCTAAAGATAACACTTTTGCTATACAAACCTCTCTTGGCCAGGATCCCAATGCTTGTACCTTTTCACACCAATACCATATCTGATGAAGATACATCTTATAGCCTTGTTCATCAACTTTTAGTTTTACCTTATCTCCCTAGGCATGTGATCGTATGCGTTGCTGCCAAAAATCTAAGATGTCTCGATGAACACTTTTCTTTTGACCACACGTCCATAGGTGTCTTATCAACAAGAGTTGATGTAGGAGTATTTACTAGGTAACAAGCTGTAGTGACTGCTTCTGCCCAAGACTTTTGTTCCAAGCAGGCCCCATTGTGCATATTCTTAGCCCTCTCCATCAACATCCTATTCATTTTTTCTACCACTCCATTTTGCTGAGGGGTGTATGAAGTTGTCTTATGTTTTTCTAGTTCATGATCCTTGCAGATCTTATTGAAATCTGCTAAGCGAAGTTCACAACCATTATCAGTCCTCAAAATCTTAATCCTTTTACCAGTGTGATTTTTCACAAGAGCCTTAAACCCTATAAACTGACTGAAGACATCATATTCACTTGTAAGGAAATATACCCATGTTCTTCTACTGTAGTCATCAATAAATGGAATATCATAAATAGATTTGAAACTGAAGGAATATTAATAGGACTAAAACCATCAGAATTCGTCTACTCTGATATCTGTTTTCTCCAATTCACCTCTGTTTTGTCTTTTTCCAACTCTCCTTCATGATACTTCTATAAACTTGTATGTTAAATACTAGTGATATACCCCAACCTTTTGGTAATTCAAGTTCATATGCTTTTCTTGAATTGAACTTCTTAATGGTCTTACAAGAACCAAACTTCATCATCTTCTGCTTATTGTATGAACCTTGGGGAAATATCTCCTTGCTCAGATATACCATTAGTTCATCTCCTACGTTATACTCCTTATTTCTCCTTTTACTGTCAGCCTTCTTTTTATGCTTAGAATTCATTTTTTCTAACTGATCTCTTACTTCTTCATTTATCCTAGTTTTGCATGATTGTTACATATGGTTCATTTTTCTGAAACTGTTAGGTATTTAGAAGTCCATACGTGTACATTAATAGATGAGAATATTGGAGAGAATGATATTTTTATACTGCAGCAAATAAATATGTGTATGACAATAAGAGGGCTGCAATGTATGCTCCACTATAATCCTGACTTTGAGTTTATGTTTGCATGTTTGTAAGTATCACATTTGTCTTTATCCTGGTTTAACCATCCAGCCACCAATGTTGCATGTTTATAGCATCATTTTTAATTGTTTTTTTGGTTATGGTGCTTTAAGCACTCCATAACTAACTACAACATCTGTTGTAACCGTGGTCACATGTGTAAAATTAAAGTAAAGTTTCCATTTTTGGGTATTAATATACATTTTGGAAGATACTTGAACATTTGCAGGGCTTGTATCATAGTGGTAGAGCACCTGTAGGTGCACTTAAGAGGTCCTTGGTTCTAGTGTTAGCTGGTCCAGGGATATTCAACATCATATCAGAGTTAGGGTAGGTAAATTAAAGTGATGTGCAGCTTGAGGGGGTAAAAGTTGGAGGTTCAGTCCATGCTCCAGAAAATACTCAAACATGTGTAAGGCTGGTATCTCAGTGGTAAATAAATTCAAAGTACACATGGAAGATTGAGGGAAGGATGCAAGGACTGCATTTAGAGTTTTGTGTCAACATCACACTTTTCCCAATGCATCTTGTTTCTTGAATCTTCCAAGTATCAACTACCAAGTGGTAATTATGGCTTTTTTAAACTTCAATTGCCTTTCTGTATTTGAGTTTGGATGAAACCACAATGCGCTTCCCAGTATCCTGTTGTTTATATTGATACATTCTAAATGCTGCCCTTGTGAACTTGACAACATCATTTGATTTTCAGGGATTTGGGATTGGCGATAAATAATATACCTTGTCATTTGTTGCCCTGAATCTTAATATACGAAATCCTGAATTGCAGAATTAGTAAAATTTTCCACTTGCTTTCAGATTGGTTTCCATGCAAAAGGTCATTTACTTCCAATGATTGTCTAGTGTAAAATACCAATAAAAAGAGCTTTCCATTTCCTTTTCTTGATGAGTGGGATAAATATTCCCCCCTTTTCTGCTGCTAGATTGGAATGTCTTTCTCTTTCATTTGACCTGCATCATTTTCCAGCTGGTTGTACCTTGCCTTGTCGGCTGGTTTATTTTCTGTTAGCAAATCTTTCTGGGGTTGAGTTTTGCTAAACAATGTCAATGGCATTTAAATCTTCTTTATTTTCTGCAGCAAAATCTTTGTTAATCTGAAAAGGATCAATAGCATACTTGAATTTTTAAATTTGGACATGGTCTTGAGGCTTTAAGCTTTGAGCTGGTATTTGATGTACCTTTAGAATTTAATATTTTGAAAACTTGTTGCTTGATTGATAGTAGATGTGTGAGATACCAATGGACAACCCATGCTCTCATCTTAACAAAAATGATTTTCTCATGATGTTAATCTTTCATTTGTGCAGCTAGCATAAGTGTAGTATCCTCAACTTTTTTGGTGGTAAGTTTGATAACCATGATGTTGTTAACTGGTTGCCTATGTTGTCCATATGATTGTAATAAATTAATCAATATGAAGCTGTTAAAAGTGATTGCCCTATACCACTTGCATGAACTTGGTAAAAGCAATTAGGTTGTCACATTAACTGACATTTGTGAGTTGTATATAAACAACAATATATCTAGGATAATTATCAGTATTGCCATTTGGACCATGATGTTATCCTATAAAAGGAAGGAATTTTTTTGGGTCCTTTTTAGCCTTATTGCGATTAGAACTAAATTCTTTTGTTTCTTTGGTGTCCACATTGATTTTATATTGTCATTGCACAGGAAGACATAAATCAGGTTTGTTTTTCAATCGTGATCTTATTATGTAAAACATGTCTGCTAATGATTTCTCACTTTGTGTCTTATAATTTGCAGCAATTTTAGGTACCTTAGAGAAGAGTATTTTCACACAACCTTAATTTGATGATGATTTGTCGTTGGAGGTATGGTACACGTTTGACAATGCCTGCCTTTTTGTCTTTCACTGCATTGTTCAAAGCATCTATTTGTCAATTGCTTATTTCACATTAACATTCTTAATTTGATGTCAAAGAAATCTAAGCAGTACTTAGTACAGGATGGATATCATTTAATTCGGCCAAGTATATGTCTTGGTTTGACAAAGACATGGGAAAAACCACCATTGATATAATTAATGTTGAATTTCTACACAGAAACCTCAATAGAAAGAAATAAATTATGTTGATGTCCAAAAATTACCAAACAAGGTCCATGTGACTCAAAATTATTCATTCATTTACATTAGAGGAGAGATGGGGAAGTAAT
Organism: Sequoiadendron giganteum; assembly: GCA_007115665.2. Lineage (NCBI taxonomy): Eukaryota > Viridiplantae > Streptophyta > Pinopsida > Cupressales > Cupressaceae > Sequoiadendron > Sequoiadendron giganteum. Next base: position 780,463,467 of record CM021100.1, on the reverse strand, counting down.
ATGCCAATGTTATAAAATATACTGAAGGTGGAGCTTTAATAGAGTAATTGTCAAGGATTCATCTGGGTAATTTGCCTCTCTCATCCTTAGTGCCTTAGTCCGAGGTCACATTTTTATGCAGAATGTTCCTTACAAATGGCCCATATCTGATGGCCTTATTGTTTAATACTGAGACAATCACAGTCTCATGGAATGTGGCATCCTCTTAGCAAAATGGGTGTGTTGTCGCACCAAATATGTATTGGGACTAACCACTATATCCCTCAAAATGACAGGATTTGCAAATTTGGTACTCTTCAAAAATAGAGATCATGTACTACATTTTTTAGATGTTTAGTCTATTATGGGATCTACGCTTAGCAATGACATCCTTGGGAACAACTTGTACTGTCTGTCCTATTAGTGGAAGCACCTGTTCTGTATAGAGAAAGGTATGCAATCTATCCCTAATCAAACCTAAGGGTTGTCACCCATTAGTCAGACGTCCTTCTAAATCACAATAGTAGGGAAACAGTTATGACATATCAAACCTTTTATAAATCCCAATCAAATGACATCCTCCTCCTTTGTTAACTCTACGGGCACATCATAGTTCCAAGTGCCTCTGAGCCCCACTTTGCAAAAGTTAAGGAAAATAATGCCAAATGAAGCACAGGCATTCTAAAGAAAGTATGATAGGACCAGTGCAAAAATTAGAGTGGGCTGAGCCATGAATGTGAGGAATATGCTAAATAATATGAAGTGGAGAGGAGGAAGAATAGTCCTCTGTCATAGAAAATTTAGAGGAGATACCATATCAGTGGTGTAAGCACTGATGATTGAGAGAAGTTTGATTTAGACTAAATAGTCCTTATAAAGTTATTCAGAGAATTCTTGTTGGCAATGAATATAATGACAAAAGTAAAAGATAGAATGTTTGAAGCATTTGTACCATTGCTTTTACAGGAAGAATAAATTTATTAAATTAGCATGGAAGCATTCTTGTGTCGAGAGAGAGGGAAGGAGAAAGTTAAAATTAAAATTGAAAAGAAAGCAAGAAGTTATTATTGTGCTATGTCCAAGCAGCTGAAAGAGATCTTAATAAACAAAAGTGAGATTTAGATCATCAAAGGCTGGAAGGTAAGGCTAAGAAAATGTTGAATGCATTTTTCTGTAGCTGTATTTAGGGCTGTCATTCAGGCATAGGATTATTGGGAACTAGGGATGTATGACAAGCAGTTTTTCTCTGAGTTTTAGGGATGGAAACAGAGTGCTGGATATTCTGGATCACAGGGTGGCTGTTAGTTTTCAGACCATGGTAAAGCAGATTCTGCACTATGAAAATTTAGTCCTAAAACTAGGTAGCTTGAAACACTAAAGCTTCGATCAAAAAAATAATTTCTGACCATGCTAATTGACAAACACACACTGCTGAAAATGTGAACAACAAATATATAGTATTGAACTCTCAAACCTGCAATTGTCTTATTAAATCTGAAAAGAAATAGACTGCACTGGATTGAAATTTTAAAAAAGAGACTATATATGTATCATAATTAAAATTAGAATATGTGCCCTTTAAATAAATGTGCACTAAGAATCTAAGAGAAACTAGAAGAGGTGTAAAGTAAAACTCTAAGTCAAGCTTACAACTTAGAGAAGTGACTCTCAGATTGATTGATCAATTAACTGTTCTAACTAATCAATCAACATAGCCTAACAACTAATAACTTCCAATCAAATCTATGTTACTGGGTTTGCTAGTTTTTCTCTTGGATCTGGGTCCGGTTTGTATTGGATTTGGATTTTGGAATGGTTTGGTTTGAAGTTCTGCTAAGGATTGTTTATTTGTTTGCAGGTTTGTCCTGGATGAACCCATGCAAACCTGGGAGGAATCAAGGGCGAACCCAACGACTTTTATGATTTATTTTTTTGTTGCCTCTTTTAATAAGATCTGTGCAGAATGGTGTTCACCTTTACTCTTCTACGTTTCTTCCATCATTTCATTACCATGCCTGCTATTACCACTGCATCCACACCTTTCTTTCCCTGCATTCAGTAAATTACTAAATAACCCTAACATTTATAATAGGTTAAAGTTCTGGGGGAGATATATTTAATAATTAGATTTTATAATATTATGATTTATTTAATCTTTAATACATTAATATAATATTATATTTAATTAACCTATTTAATTTTTAACTTAGTTTTTCTAATAATCTTATAAATATTATTGTTATTATATTCTAATATTATTATATATAATATATACTAAATTATATAATATATATTATTATATATATTAAATTATATAATAATACATATTATTATATTCTATTATTATAATATATATTAAAATATTGTTATATCGAATAATATATATTAAAAAAATATATAATTTTTATATTTTTGTAAGGACAAATCCGAAACCAATTTTTTTTGTTTTGCCAGATCCACGAACTGAAACCCTGAACACGAACCGGGATCCGAACCAGAACTGACAACTTATAATCAAAGTAATTGAAACTAAGTTCCATCCACAATTCACTCAAGTCTCAAATAGTTAACTGGTCAACATAAATGGGCCTTATTATCCTATATAACTACATCCTCTCCATGTTGATCTTTCTGCTGCACATAGTATTGGATCTGCTGCTATCATTGTGAGAACATTGGCTGAGCAGCTCAAGGTAAAAACTCTTTCACATCCCCTTTTTGCAAGGAAAGTGTTCTCCACCAATCCAAGTCTCTCTCTTTAAGATCTCAAACTTTTGGCAACTGAAGCAAAAACCTCAATAAAATCAACTCCCCCTTTCTTTGAAAATCCTTTGGCAATTGGAGTAAGAGTTTCATGAAGGTCAACTCCCTCTTTTTGAGAGAATCCTTAGGTAGTAAATTTGCTTTGGTATCCTTCAATACTCTCATTAGTTGAATGCATGGAATCAAGGTCAACTCCCTCTTTTTGAGAGAATCCTTTGGTAGTAAATTTGCTTTGGTATCCTTCAATACTCTCATTAGTTGAATGCGTGGAATCAATTAATGATTTCATAGCAGGTTTAGAAATTGTAGGTCAACTCCCTCTTTTTGGGAGAATCCTTTGGCAATAAATTTTCCCTAGTACTCTTTAATACTCTCTTTAGTTGAATGCATGGAATCAATCAATGATTTCATGATGGGTTTAAATCGTCTCCACAAAGGTAAAAACTAAAAGGACAATCTATCATGACATCTTGCCACACCTGCTTGATTGGATCTGGAAGTAGCTAGCAAAGTGCTGAGGTTTTTAGTCATTGATGTCAAACTTGTTCAGATTATGAAGGTTCACTAAAAGTAAGTCATGCTAATGCCAAGTCAGTTGGAGTTGCCATGTCATCTATGTGCCAAGTTATCATGCCTTGTCAGCAAATTGGAAAGTCTTGTTGCATTAGTTTTCAGAATCTGTGTGCGTGAATATCAAAGGTGAAAATGATTTTCTAATAAATGTACGAGCTGAGTAAGCATTAGAGGTTGATGAGTGCGAATGTATGATGTGAGTGTTGTGACGGGCACGAGCTACAAAATATATGCTGTAGCGTATATGTTCAGTTTGTTTAATGGAGTGTTTTAAGCCAGCAGTGAAAGCAATTTTGTGAAGGCATGATTTGATAAGATGGGTGCGGTGGAAGATGAAATAAGATGTATTTTTGTGTTGCATTGGTGTTAATGGCAGGTGGTGTGATACTAATGTGAAAGTTAGGATTAGTGATTACTCTTTTTAAGGATGTCAGTTTTAATTACTAACGACTTCCACTTGGTCTTGGCGGCTAAAATAAAGGAAATCACATTCTTCAGTTTATAATAAAGATGTCTCCAAGTGTTGTTTTTAGTAGACAATAATTTATGCAATGATTTTAGTGAACTACATAATTTTTGGTGATTGAAAAAATATGGTTTTAATTTCTGACAAATTTCCCAGCTAAGGTGGGTTCTTCCAAAAATAATATTTTCAGAGTTTGGTGTGCAGCAACAAAAAGTTTGGGGTTGTTTGAGATTTCGTCAGACCATCTATTTTGGAGGACAGCTGATTCTGTTCACCATAATTTTTGGCATTCAGGTGTTCGCAGAATCACTGGAGTTCATGGTTCAAATTTTGGAGAGGGTGGTTTTCTTATGCAGTTTTTGTGAGTTTGATTGTAGTGATGAAAAATTCGATGTTCTTTTGTACTTGATAGAATCTTTTCTGAACTGGTTACATTGCAATATTTAGTTTTTCTGAGTCTATCTATGAAAGTTAAGGATACATGGGTGTCTACAACAGTAAGACATGATGGTGAAGATGTTGTTTCAGTTTGAGCAATTTTTGTGTAGGTGTTTCTTCGAGGTTGGTGCCTCTGCTTGTAAAGAGTTGGTGCTCTGAATTTCTTCTATGAGTTGGTGCTCACTCGTTGTAACTTGGGTTGGTGCCCAATCTATTAGTAAAATAATTTGTTGAACCGTGGTTTTTTACCCGAAAGAGTTTTCCATGTGATAAATCTTGGTGTCTTTGTCTTTATGTTTTTCTTTTCTCTAAGTTTCAATTTTAAGGGTTAAAATTTCTCTATGGTTTTCAAATACTGATTCACCCCCCCTCTCAGTATTTGTTGTGTGATCTTCACAAAGGCCATCATCTTGAGCTTCTTTAGCCAAAAAATTAAAACTGATTAGGTCTAGGGCTGTATTTTCTAATGATCACTTGTTGACCATCAAACTAAGTGATACAATATAGATTTGTCATGAATGAAACAGAAACAAGACTTCGTTAAATCAGGAACATAGAAGACATCATCTAGCTCAAGAACATCCTTGATGTTACATCCCCTCTAACTTGAACAAGCTTATGACAATGGAAATTTGGTTGTTATGTTAGTTGCAAGTATCCATTTTCATGTAATTATGAATTTGAGGATAAAATAATGGCTTTGCATGTTATAACCTTAATGGAAATGTCTTTCTCTGATATTCGCGAAGGAATATTTTATTTTATTTGATGAAGATGATTTCCTTATACTTGAGAAATAGAATGAGTTCATGTGAATAAATTAAGATGTGCATTTAAATAAACATTGGGAACAATCTAATCATAATCCTTCTCAGTGGATGCAGGATTGCTGACGCCACGAGAGAAAGGGAAATATCATCAGGGAGAGGACATGGTTAACGATGGATCAATTTTATTGTCTACCTCGAGCCGGTGTATGACAAATATATAAACCGTAACTTGGCCATAAATAATATGAAGTAATTAATTATTCCATAAGTTAATTTAAAATATATATATACATATTAACCTTTAATTACTTATAAGAAATTGGAATTTGATTAATAATGATGGGTATAAATCTAAGGCCACGGATCAATTATGAAAATGAAAGCAAGGTCTTGAAATCAAAAGATATAGAAAAGAGTTGTCGGAGTTGGAAAGAGAATTCCTTCCGCCACCTCTCATTGGTAATGGCCTTGTTGGAAGCCAAGAAGTCGGGGAGGTTTCTAGGGGCTCTGGCGGATCGTCTTGGATCACGCGGGTTTCCATCGGGGAAAAATAAATCTCACCTTCCCGAGTTGTTTATGCGCCTAGTTTGGGTTTGATCGTTGGGGGTGCATATACCTTGACGTCCCTTCCTTGCAAGCTCTCCGTGATTCTTCTATTGAAGAAGAATTCTGATTTGGCAACGAATTGATCTATCTCGTATCTATAGAGAGTAGCCATTAACTCTACTTGGGTTCAATTTGTCCTGAAGGCGAACTTAGACGGGTCCAATTTTGTTGTCGGCAATAGAGGAAATCGTGGTTGAAGTCTGAGACATCTCTGTAGTCACATTCTCTAGTTCTATGTCCATTTCGTTCACCGTCACTTCTCCATTCCGTTGATGGTGATGGCGAGAGTTAGAATTCGCGTCTCCGTCCCTCTTCTCTAATAGATTCCATGGCTTAGAGACTTGACGTGCTCTGCAGTGGAAGAGTTTGATATCATGTTTGAATCTTCTTATCCAGGCAAGTACTGTATATAGTTCCTCGAGGTATTGCAAAGACGAATTCCTCTTATCGAACTATCCATGTATAGAAAAATAATTTCTATAATCGTTATCATATTTTTTTTAAAGATAAAAGAAAGCAGGTCTTTTAATATCGACAGTGGTGGGCCCGAAGAGGGATCTTTCCAAAAGTGAAACCGAACCTTATTCTATTCTTGCATGTGATTATATATCTCTGTCCTAATAGGCTTCTGAACCAGAAATCGGTTAAACTATTGAAAATTACCTGAAAGATTTGCTTGTTCAAATTAGCGAATAATTTTCTCTCTCACTTGTGTCCCTTTCGAAATTGTATAAGAGCTTAATATAAAAAGAAATCCTCGGTGATGATTTATCCCTTCCTAGAAGAATAACTTTGTGGTTAAGATATAACCCCTCCTCATCTCTGAAATTCTGATATAACTTTTCCTGAATGGAAACCTATGTTGCAAGATTAGTGCATCTTTCTCTGATTTTGTCCTCATTTAGGAATAAGACTCCTTAATCCTTCCACACTGATTTGAGAATAGTAGTTTATTATTACTTAGAAGGGAAGGGTTAGCAGTTGTGTTTATCTCTTATGGAACAACAAGAAATCAGCTTACCCTTAAATGTGATGGAAGATGATTGAGACATGTTAAGATAATATAAATCTTGAATTAAGATATGATTCCAAACCAGGTTCTGGTGATATTTAACCATAAGGTTAAGTCAACTCCGAACCAAGAGAAGATTGATAACCCCACCAAAGGTTGCAATGAATAAGGAACTTGGTATAAGAGTTGTCATGTCGAGCAAGGGTGTGAGTGCTGACGGCACAGGAGTGCCAGTAATACTAAAATCCTTGGCCAAGGTACGATGCTAGATTCAACATCTATCAGCTATCAAGTACCAGATATACCACTAATCAGAATGACTTTTCTAGTTGGGAGGTACCCTTAGTAAGGTCGATCAGGAGGTATAGGTCCTTGACACCAGGCTCAGAGGCAAGATGATAATTTGATCCATGTTGATTACCCTCGTGAAGGGCGGGTTCTTCAGTTGAAGAAACTCGGGAGGCCAGTAGGTCTTGGTTGGGCGGTAAAAGCCCCTGATGATAATTCTCTTTCTCTCGGTAAAGATTCCCAAGTATAACAGCATGTAGATGGTGTCAAACATAATCCTTTCTCACTTGTAAATCCAGGTACATGCAATGCTAATTAAAGTTACTTTCATTGTGCCATGAATGTTATTCTTTTATGTTAAATGTACGTTGTAAGATTTTGCAGCTAATTAGCTAGATAGTTACTTGATTCATTCAGCTGAAATGAAAGATCTAAATTCAGTTAATATAAAGAAGATACTCCTTTCCCTCGGTTCATGAATGGATATAATGGGAAACCCTAGATGGTTAGCTAGTTAGTTATAGCCGAATGAAATCTGGCCATTTTTCCATTTCTTAACCTTAAGAAAGACAGTTGTACATTTGCCTAATAGTTGTAGTATTTGTTCGTTATATTCTTGAAGTCAGGAAAGTAGTTATGTCTTTCTGTAATTTCGGTATATGTTCCAGTTAATAATTTTCCCTTTCAGTTAGAATTGGTAGTTTAAAAGTTAGTTGTTGAGTTGTAGAATGTATCGACCTCGGAATTGGTTTTCTTTCCACCTCTCTGCACAGGAACCCTAGTTTAACAGTTTTTCAGTTATTGATTTTCCTTGTATCGATCAACGAACAGTTAGTTGATCCGTTCAGCTGAACCGGAAACTTAGAAGTCAGTTGATAATTTTAAAACTGAAATTGTTTTGGCAACTCTCGAATGAAAACAAGTTAGTTTACTCAGCAGAAACTTGCCAGTTGTTATTAACGTTTGGGCTGGAGCTCTTACATATGGTATCAGAGCTACCAGGTTCGACACTGAACCTCAGGCTTGCCATGCAAACTTAGAAAACTGAAAAGCTATCACAGGAAGTGGTAGACATTCCTTTATAACGAATTTTGTAAATAAATCTATCACAGGGAGTGATAGTTGATGTTTATGTAATTACACCTATCACAGGAAGTGATAGCCTTTTTGTAATAATTCTATATTGAATTTGTCACAAGAAGTGAAAATAATTTTGGTAACCAATTTTTTTTTTTTTTTGCGTGTAAACCCTAAAGGCTCTTAGGAATATTTTGAGCTAGCAAGTAATTATGAAACCATTCTATCTAGTCAAGGCAAGGTATGCCTAGGGTACCAAGATTGAAAAAAAAAAAAAAAACCTGTATACTAGATAATTTTGAAATTGTGAACTTAAGGATGAGAAGATCCAAAAGCAATCCACCAGGAGCAGGGACACCTGAGTGTAGGTAATCCTTGCGATTATATCAAGACTCCTGGATAAGATGAACTCTAGTCTAACCTCTAGATGGCTTGGAATAAGCCAAGTGGAATTAAAAGATCAGGATGATAAGAAAAACAATAGTCAAGGACAACATGCTGATGCATGAAAGATAGCATGAAGAAAGGGGGAGCAGATTTGGGTTTTATTTTTTAACCCTTTGTGGAGTCTAGAAGAATGAGACAGTAAGAGAAAGGATGTTTGTTTACTTCGTGGAAGAGGAGTTACCTCATAGTGATAGTATTGTGAGATAGTTGATGTGAAGATTACAGACTGTATGAGGTACAAATTTCTATGATTGAAGTGGTATTTTCCACAGAAAGATAGTTATCTCAGGATTGGCAAGCAAAAATTGGTATTCATGATCAGAGGACCTTGTGATGATAACTGAATACAATGACAGTAGCGATGCAACTTGATGCACAACTCATGGTGCAGTGTTTGTCTTGATTCTCATTTACAGTGACGTTGATTGTATCTATAATGGGACACAGTAGCAGTGTTTGATCAGATTATGTTGCTGTGACAAAGGCTGTATGGACAGATATCTCGTTTTCGTAAGTAGCAGTGAAGAATTGTATAGCTTCGCTATGTCTGAATATGATTTAGTGCTATTTATTTGGAAATATTAGTATGAAGTTACAGTGTGATCCGACCTTGATCAAGTACAACCTTTTCAGTGTCTACAGAGACCTATACCAGTCTGTCGTTGATGATATCTTGACAAATTGTGTTGATCGAAATATTGACTGAGTGTATCTTTACTGAATATGACAATGATATAGTTGCAGCATATAGTCTAACGGTGACAATGCTCAAGATAATAGATGAGTAAAAGGAATTAAAGACAGCTGATATTGATACTTTTATGGCAGTTGATATCATTACGGTAAATTATGGCATCATTCCAGATTGACAGTGCTCATAACTTGTGGTGATGTTAATCTTGGCATTTGAATTTGACATTACAGTGACAGTAGTCTTGGCTTTTGTCATTAGAATTGCAGTGATCCTAGTAGGATCATATGGTTTTGACATACTAAGGGTCCTGCTGTCAAAGTGCAACTTTGAAAAGAAGTGCTCTTCAAACACTTCATGGCGGCCATGGAGAAAAGGGGTGGAGGTCTGACATTATTCTTAATTGAAGACTCACATTGCTGCAACAAAGATACACTTGTTTGACAATGGTTATGGTATTGGAATTGTTTGTAGTCTGTTGAGAATGCACATGGTTGTAGTGGTTCACATGAAAATCAAGTTCTTGGTGCTCAGGGATTCCAATAGTCAGAGTTGATATCATGATGGCAGTTGGTATGACAGTTTGAATTTGATTCATCAAGAAAATCAGTTTGACATTTCCTTGTATAGTTATTGAATGAGAAGAAGGTTTCATAGAATGAAATTTATCTCTATTGCAAGTGCTTTTGGACAGTGGTATCCATATTTTGGGCTTGTTACTTGTTCCTTCTATTCTCATGGTATTTTGGCAAATCAAGCTCTAGTTAATGAGGTTCAAGCCGTGACAATTGGTATGCTAACAGGGACAGTATATAATCTTTGATAATCAGTTATGTATTATGACTACTCATTACATGGTGATAATGTATTATATGGACAGCGATCTATGCTATGCCTCTATAATTGGACATGGAGTTGGCATTGGTTGGTGTTGGAAATTGAATAGCGATACTTCAATGTTTAGGAAGACAGTAAATTTGAAGCTTTACACTTGGGACACTCGAATTTGGTTGAAATCTTGGTTCACTTTATTTGACATCAGTTACATTTAGATTGTTTGGAAACAATTGGTACTTGGCATCTTCACTGTGAGTTTTTGGAAATTGCTTTGGATTCCTCACACTACATACATCTTGATGAGCGATCTTGTTCACCGAGATTCATAAGAAAACCAAATGCTTTAATTCTTAGATTTGAATTGGTCTAACCACCGAAAATTGAAGGTTCCTTATGGCCAGTTGGGCAAAATTTGGTTTAAAGGTGGAAAAGAAACTCAAGCCTTTTTGACTTATTGCTGAATAAAAAATAAAATGAAAAAAAAAAAAAAAAGTTTATATTTTGGATATAGAGTTCAGTAATTGTTCCAGAACATTTTGGTTGTTCACAATGTTTGGTGAAATGTTCATCTCTATCATGTCCAGGATGGGCCTCTGATGAATCCGGTAAGGAAGTAAATTCTAAGAAAATGCACTTAGTATGTTCTTAATTCTACAAAGGAAGAAACCTTGTGTTATGATATGTGGGCAGACAAATAGTCCAGCAAGCCCAGGTGATTAGTTTCTCCAAGTCGAGCAAGGTGGTAAGACACTTAGCCAACTAGAGTTGTCGTACTTAGTAGGAGGGTATCCTTAGTAGTGCGACAAAGTCGGTTAAAGTGGAGGTACACACCAGAGCTCAGACGGTAAATAAGGAGAAACCCTTTTTTTTCAATGGCATGCCAAGTCTAGGAGGATAGTTAAACTGAAAAAGGAATTTATATCTCTCCTTTGTATTTACTTAGCAATTTATTTTAATGATGCATTAGTTAAATGAAACTAGAACTTGAGGAAAACCCTTTAGCTAAGAAAAGTGAAGGTTGATGTCAACTTTGGTAAAATTCTCTTGACCAATCTGTGTTGAAAGTAAGTGATTGCTAAACTCAGGAAGAGTATCCATCTCTTGGTGATTATTACAACAAATTTTATCATTCTGCTATCAAGTCGACTCCCTTTGAGTCATGGGGTAGAAAAGATGTCAAATCTCTGTAAAACTGGGAGACAAGATTAGCACTAGCCGGGAATGTGGTCAGAAATGGTAAAACAAACCAAACCAATCAAGAAAGACTGGGAAACACTATTAACAGATAGGAATGTTAGGTAAATGCCACCTGGGAGGATTCCTTATCCTTCTGTTGAACAATTGAGAACACTATGTTTATGTTATGGTTATGTTTAAATTTAGAATAAACAATCATCGAGGACGATGATTCTTAAGGGGAGGAGTATGTTACATCCCCTCTAACTTGAACAAGCTTATGACAATGAAAATTTGGTCGTTATGTTAGTTGCAAGTATCCGTTTTCATGTAATTATGAATTTGAGGATAAAATAATGGCTTTACATGTTATAACCTTAATGGAAATGTCTTTCTCTGATATTCACGAAGGAATATTTTATTTTATTTGATGAAGATGATTTCCTTATACTTGAGAAATAGAATGAGTTCATGTGAATAAATTAAGATGTGCATTTAAGTAAACATTGGGAACGATCTAATCATAATCCTTCTCAGTGGATGTAGGATTGCTGACGCCACGAGAGAAAGGGAAATATCATCAGGGAGAGGACATGGTTAACGATGGATCAATTTTATTGTCTACCTCGAGCCGGTGTATGACAAATATATAAACCGTAACTTGGCCATAAATAATATGAAGTAATTAATTATTCCATAAGTTAATTTAAAATATATATATACATATTAACCTTTAATTACTTATAAGAAATTGGAAATTGATTAATAATGATGGGTATAAATCTAAGGCCACCGATCAATTATGAAAATGATAGCAAGGCCTTGAAATCAAAAGATATAGAAAAGAGTCATCGGAGTTGGAAAGGGAATTCCTTCCGCCACCTCTCCTTGGTAACGGCCTCGTTGGAAGCCAAGAAGTCGGGGAGGTTTCTAGGGGCTTTGGCGGATCGTCTTGGATCACGCGGGTTTCCATCGGGGAAAAAGAAATCTCACCTTCCCGAGTTGTTTATGCATCTAGTCTGGGTTTGATCGTTGGGGGCGCATATACTTTGACGTCCCTTCCTTGCAAGCTCTCCGTGATTCTTCTATTGAAGAAGAATTCTGATTTGGCAACGAATTGATCTATCTCGTATCTATAGAGAGTAGCCATTAACTCTACTTGGGTTCAATCTGTCCTGAAGGCGAACTTAGACGGGTGCCAATTTTGCTGTCGGCAATAGAGGAAATCGTGGTTGAAGTCTGAGACGTCTCTGTAGTCGCATTCTCTAGTTCTATGTCCATTTCGTTCACCGTCACTTCTCCATTCCGTTGATGGTGATGGCGAGAGTTAGAATTCGTGTCTCCGTCCCTCTTCTCTGATAGATTCCATGGCTTAGAGACTCGACATGCTCTGCAGTGGAAGAGTTTGATATCGAGTTTGAATCTTCTTATCCAGGCAAGTATTGTATATAATTCCTCGAGGTATTGCAAAGACGAATTCCTCTTATCGAACTATCCATGTATAGAAAAATAATTTCTATAATCGTTATCATATTTTTTTTAAAGATAAAAGAAAGCAGGTCTTTTAATATCAACAGTGGTGGGCCCGAAGAGGGATCTTTCCAAAAGTGAAACTGAACCTTATTCTATTCTTGCATGTGATTATATATCTCTGCCCTAATAGGCTTTTGAACCAGAAATCGGTTAAACTATTGAAAATTACCTAAAAGATTTGCTTGTTCGAATTAGCGAATAATTTTCTCTCTCACTTGTGTCCCTTTCGAAATTGTATAAGAGCTTAATATAAAAAGAAATCCTCGGTGATGATTTATCCCTTCCTAGAAGAATAACTCTGTGGTTAAGATATAACCCCTCCTCATCTCTGAAATTCTGATATAACTTTTCCTGAATGGAAACCTATGTTGCAAGATTAGTGCATCTTTCTCTGATTTTGTCCTCATTTAGGAATAAGACTCCTTAATCCTTCCACACTGATTTGAGAATAGTAGTTTATTATTACTTAGAAGGGAAGGGTTAGCAGTTGTGTTTATCTCTTATGGAACAACAAGAAATCAGCTTACCCTTAAATGTGATGGAAGATGATTGAGACATGTTAAGATAATATAAATCTTGAATTAAGATATGATTCCAAACCAGGTTCTGGTGATATTTAACCATAAGGTTAAGTCAACTCCGAACTAGGAGAAGATTGATAACCCCACCGGAGGTTGCAATGAATAAGGAACTTGGTATAAGAGTTGTCATGTCGAGCAAGGGTGTGAGTGCTGACGGCACAAGAGTTCCAGTAATACTAAAATCCTTGGCCAAGGTACGATGCTAGATTCAACATCTGTCAGCTATCAAGTACCAGATATACCACTGATCAAAATGACTTTTCTAGTTGGGAGGTACCCTTAGTAAGGTCAATCAGGAGGTATAGGTCCTTGACACCAGGCTCAGAGGCAAGATGATAATTTGATCCATGTTGATTACCCTTGTGAAGGGCGGGTTCTTTAGTTGAAGAAACTCGGGAGGCCAGTAGGTCTTGGTTGGGCGGTAAAAGCCCCTGATGATAATTCTCTTTCCCTCAGTAAAGATTCCCAAGTATAACAGCATGTAGATGGTGTCAAACATAATCCTTTCTCACTTGTAAATCCAGGTACATGCAATGCTAATTAAAGTTACTTTCATTGTGCCATGAATGTTATTCTTTTATGTTAAATGTACGTTGTAAGATTCTGCAGCTAATTAGCTAGATAGTTACTTGATTCATTCAGCTAAAATGAAAGATCTAAATTTAGTTAATATAAAGAAGATACTCCTTTCCCTCGGTTCATGAATGGATATAATGGGAAACCCTAGATGGTTAGTTAGTTAGTTATAGCCGAATGAAATCTGGCCGTTTTTCCATTTCTTAACCTTAACAAAGACAGTTGTACATTTGCCTAATAGTTGTAGTATTTGTTCGTTATATTCTTGAAGTCAAGAAAGTAGTTATGTCTTTTTGTAATTTTGGTATATGTTCCAGTTAATAATTTTCCCTTTCAGTTAGAATTGGTAGTTTAAAAGTTAGCCGTTGAGTTGTAGAATGTATCGACCTCGGAATTGGTTTTCTTTCCACCTCTCTGCACAGGAACCCTAGTTTAATAGTTTTTCAGTTATTGATCTTCCTTGTATCAATCGGCGAACAGTTAGTTGATCCGTTCAACTGAACCGAAAACTTAGAAGTCAGTTGAAAATTTTAAAACTGAAATCGTTTTGGCAACTCTCGAATGAAAACAAGTTAGTTTACTCAGCAGAAACTTGCCAGTTGTTATTAACATTTGGGCTGGAGCTGTTACACTTGAAGATATTCAGAAGGAGACAAATCCTGATCTAGTAATTGGACAAGTGGCATAATTGCTGAACTCCACCTTTATGCCTTTTGATATTGAAAACATAAAACTAAGATCAGACCATTATTGATCAAGAAATATAACACCAAATAAATATGTTAAGCTATATTGTTGATTCGGGATAATTTCTCTTTACATTGCACTTGCTTACATATCATGCTTTTCCTGCATAGTGTTGGTTATTTTTCTTGCAACCTTCAACCCTAAGGAGGAACACAATGCCTAAACTAGGGGATTAAATATTTAGGACAAGGAAACTGCACTATCAACGGATTGAAGACAAGAAAAGCCAACTAACAAGGCTATGAAAGCCTTCTGCACTTTGAGCTCCACAGGACTTAGGAGGGTGTTCCTAATTGCAGGTCCAATGTATGATAAACTTATGCCAAGCAACAAACTACAGACCTATGTAAGTGGACAATTCTCAGATATATGAGTAATGGGTATATTATATTCCACCAGATTCAAGCATAATCCCATTTGCATTGAACATTGTTGAGAACACATAACTTAGATATCTTCATCTCAAACACATAGAGGGTTAATAGATGAAATTCTCTCAAATTTAGCCTCTATACTCTTTCAAATACCATGAAGATACAGGGAACTAAGATAACTTAAACATGAAAGCAAAAGAGAATAACAAAAGCAACAGAGATTTAAAATGATTTGAATTGTTTTTGAAAGTGTCTTAGGCTTTGCGGTAGATTAGTGCCTAATCATGGGCCACAAAGTCAAATATAAAACTGCAACAGAGATCCTATCAACAAACTAGGTTCAACCAATGGATTTAAAATATTTTAATGCCTTACATTAACAAATCCAATGGAGAGACCATAATTCAGAGGTCTGGGAGATTGGCCAAAAATAATAAAAAAAAGACAGTTGGTTTTGGACTCGAAGGAGGAGCGGTCAGACAGAAAAGACTACAAGGATGATGAGATGTCAGAAGAGGAAGAGGAGGAGTATGTGAAAGGGCCCCACACCATTCCTAATAGCAATAAAGAGCAGAAAGAGAACTCGGCCTCCCAGTCCTCGCACTTGTTGGATGTTGATCTGACCGAGGACGTGAAGGTTGTTGATGATGGGGAGGAGCGCCGTGTGCTAAAGGAGAGAATGGACAAACTGGACTTGAGATTTAGGGGCTTGACCTGCTTTACTGTGAAGCTGGTCCACTTTGTCACCAACACTCTATTCTGCAATTATTAAAGATGAGCTAGAAGGGAAGAATGTTGACGAGGATCAAGAATGGGTCAAGGATGATGCTGTGGACCTCCTGTCAAAGAACTGGGATAATGCTAGTTAGATGTTTTTTAGTCTGTATTTTTGCTATTTGCTATTAGTCCGTGGTCGGTGTTCTATTTTTTGGCTAGTTTTTATGTTATTTGGGCTTGATCTTTTTGGCCCGTGTGGCTCGAAGTGTTAAGGGTACAACACCCTGTAAATGCTGCTTACCTTATCAAAAACAAATCCACTCATGTTGTCATAAAGTTCTACTTACCGATCCCACTTGTGCACTCTAAATTACAGTTATTTGATCAAAGTAATTTAACTCTTTACTTGAAAGAGAACCATGGCCAAACAACACAATCACAAGAAAGCTGTGATGACAAATTCAAACATCCTTGATATATTGAATTCATATGATTAAAAGCGTACAAATCTGGAGACAACTTCATGACAGTAATATGTTGCACAAATTGGTTAAGACTTGCTCATAAAATCAAGCTATTACAATTTACATACTCTATTTATGACTCAGACTCAGCACTATTCTACATTACTTTCCTAATTTAGAATTTCAGAACCTTTACAAATGAGAAGAAGAAAGAATATAAAGAAGAAGAAGAAGCCCTAAAATGAATCTGTGGAAGACACTTGGCATCTTGATCTCCATCTGATCTGTAACAAAGAATTTTTTTGAAATCTTCTTATTTCCCTCCTTGATCTGCATATATCTTTGTTTACCTGTGAAAACTTTCACTATGCTTTCTTTTATCTGTAGCTGAAAACAACTTTGTTTTAAAGTGAAGGTCTTCGTTCACTTTATTTGGTTATTAAAATCCCCTCATACTTGTGCATCCTTTATTTACTTCACTTTATATTTAAAGTAATTTCTTTTACCACGGTGGAAACTTTAATTATGTTAACCGAGCACTTAACCCTTTCACGTTTTATATTTTAATGTTCTTTATTTATTTCTTTTCACCATCATGCATTCCTTAAAATTGCCTTTAAATATTTCTCCTCGGGCCCACCAAAGCCTTCCCCCACTCCCTCGCATCTTTCCTTTAATGGTATCATCCATCCCCGCGGGCTAGCGGGGGACGGTGGAGATTCGTCCACGCTCCATCAATGCTGGTCGTTGATTGGTCTCTGCCCTATTTCTTCACTTTGCTGGTTCTCCATGGACATGGCGGCACAAGCAAGTGCTTACAGTAGTCATCATACAACACTATCTTCCTTATTTAAAATGTGAATACAGGGCGCGTCCATTGATTTTGATACTGCTCGATAAACCCTATCAGTAGTACGTTTATTGCTTTTGAAGTGCTGAAGTAGAAAACCTCTGCATCACAGCCAATCACCAAAGCGTAGCATGTAACCTGTGTAGAAATTTCCTCAAATAATGTTGTTGCATCTCTATGTTGCGCTTAATAGTGTTCTCTTACAACTTGACACTATTCTGCCTCATAATGCGATCAAGCAAACATACTAAGCACAGGCACCATTGCCAAACAAAATCCTCTCAAACCCAAAACGTGCTCGAGCTGAACATAATACAATTCGGGTGTTTGAGCAAAACAGAGTTCCATCGATTAGTTTTGATGCATTTTTATTCCAAAATGCAAGTCGTCCTTGCGCAAAAAATACATTTGCGCGATTAACTCACACCAAGCATCTAACAAATATGTTTCCTCGCAGCATCTCCATGTACCTATGTATTTCTTTGCAATATCAAATGGTCCTCATTCGGCTGGCATGATGGCAGCCATTCACACATAATCATTTCCTGGGTGTTGCGCCAACACTCCTCAAAGCAGTTTTGAGCCTTCTCAAGATATGTGACCACATCCCTTGGATCCTTCCTCTTACCGCAAAAAGCTACAAATAATTCCAATTTCCAAATAAGATGTCAACATGGGAATTTATTTCCTCTGATTCCCTTTATGCAACATTTAATTGTTTCTTTTGCTGTGAGCCAGTCCTCTGTTCTCTATTTCATGTTGCAAAGCTTACATCGAATATCTGATGAGTTCCTATCCACCTTTAAATGCATCCCAATCAAAATTTAGTTGGATCTTACTTCAAACCCGAGCCATGGCTGCAAGTAGATATGCATCTACATTACCAGGAAACTTGAACAGTATTAAACTGTACAAATGATTTGCTCCTTCAGTATCTTGTAGCTTGTTCACAAGTCTAAATAAGATTAAATAATGTTGTGGCTTTATCCCATGGTGACTCAAGTGAAACACCACTCACTTTTGAATGAGGTTCTGATTTTTTATCATTTTTACCTTTATTTTCACCATGGTTTTCACTTTGACCCTCAAATGGTCTCATGTCCTCAAAAGTACTGCTGAATAATGGGATAATTGAGCTATATGTCAATGATTCATTTACATCTTCTACTTGTTCACCATGTGAATCCTCAACAAACATAAATGCCTCTGTGTCTGGAAGATGATTAATACCCACAAAGAAACGATCATAATCAGCATTATTACTTATTTCATCCTCACTACCTGAAAATGCTCGTCTCATTATTGACCGAGCCATAACTGGGCAAAGTCTGATGCATAACCTTAGTATTTTCCATTACTTGGTCATGTGATGCATTTAGAGCACCATTTTCATATATGTGCATTGTCGCCTTTACCAACATTGAAACACTTACAACTTCATAACTGTGTAAAGCATGTCGGGTCCCCATGTGGGCCCGGCTAAAAACATTATCATTTTGAAACAAGTTTCATCTTCAATTGACCTGAAACTGCTTCTATATGCATCTGGCATGAAGAATTTGAAGTGGGCAACCATCAGAATCCACTTTCTGGCATTTTGTACTGTGAGCAAAACAAGCCAAGTAGCCTCCAGAATCGCCCTGGAAAACTAGTCAAACAACCTCCTGAAGTCATGAAAATGCACAGGTATGTAGACATTTGAACCGAAAATTTAGTGCAACAAATGGCTTGGAAAAAATCATCCTGAGGTGCAAGATATTAACATCCAAAGTGGCTCAATCTGACTCTTCTGCAACTGCATCTGTCAAAAACCAATTAGGGCTCACCAAGTCACCATCTCGAAAAAATACCAAATCTTCTCCTGGGAAACTGCCATTGGAAACACTAAATCATTTAGGTCCATTGAGTATGTGCGCAAAAGGGCTTTCCTTCAATCCAAATTCTTCACAAGATATTAAGGGTCAAATTTGACATCCTTGAAACATTCTGGAAATGCAGATGTAAAAATAGAACAAACTGCATTTGCTTTTGACCTGGTAAAAATATCAAACTTGATTATGAGACTCTGAAACCAGACCAGGGAGCATATGAATATGAGGGGAATGCAGAGCACCAATCCATTTGCCATGATGATCATCCAACTGTGAAATATCAGTCTGAATAGGAGGCCACTTTGTAGGCCTGAGAGTATGCAAACAACAAAATAGTCCCAGAACCCTCCAACTTGTCGTTTCAAAACCCTGTCAAAACTCATCACAGGAAGCTGAAATCAAACATACATGTTCACATATGACAAATGAATACACTCACCAAGGGATTTGGCATGAAAGCAAATGGGCTCCAAATTATGACCCTCCAAAGTAGGTCATTGGGGCAGATTTTTCAGGTGCATTTTTGAGTGTGCAAAGCAAATTTCACATCATGGGCACTTAAAATTTTGCAAAATTTTACAGTCCCAACATATAGAACTACCCAACTTCCCTATAATAATATAATCACATTTATTAACACTACTAATGTTCACTTTTAAATACTATACTAACTCTATTATGGTGATGCAATATAAACCCAACCTCCCCCCCGTATTATATCAATCCAACCCAAGGAAGGAACACTAAATGGACCAAGCCCATATGAAAATCTGATGAAGCAACACCAAATCTCCTAACTCACTTAGAACTCACCAAACCAAACTCATTAGTGGATGTCTTGATTCTCGAGCAATATGTGTGGATCAATAAATATGTGAAGCTATATTGTTGATTCGAGATAATTTCTCTTTACATTGCACTTGCTTATATATCATGCTTTTCCTGCATAGAACTACCCAACTTCCCTATAATAATATAATCACATTTATTAACACTACTAATGTTCACTCTTTAATACCATACTAACTCTACTGTAGTGATGCAATATAAACCCAACCTTCCCCCCCGTATTACATCAATCCAACCCAAGGAAGGAACACTAAATGGACCAAGCCCATATGGAAATCTAATGAAGCAACACCAGATCTCCTAACTCACTTAGAACACACCAAACCAAACTTATTAGTGGATGTCTTGATTCTCGAGCAAATCCACAAGTGTACCAAGTTGAATGTGGATTGAGATGACTCTTATCCACAATATTGCTCCTCCAACTATGAATTGAGGCAAACTCTGCATCCACAACAACATTCCTTCTACAAGCTTAAACATACTGTGCATCTACAACAATCACCAACCTCTTACAAATTGAGACATACTCTACATCTATAGGTACAAATCTTCACTAGTGGACCAAGATATACTCAATGTCCACAAGCACAAACTCACAGAAGGTAAGACTGGGCCTCACCTCAATTGCTCCTTTGGTTAGATTGCCCCTCACTAGATGATTATAAATCCTCTATTGTAGCAGCTATGGTCCAAATTACACTCAGCCTAAGTTAGGACTTCATCTCAACCTATTTTCTATCCACAAAACCCCTAAGCCCCATCTTGATCTAAAAGGAGACACAAAATGAAGAATTGATTTCTCCATGCAACATACTCCTTTTTCCTCTAGCCTTCTTTGTTCTGACTCTGCTTAGTCCTTACTCATGACAAGTTCTTTGTGTGATGCAATATTAGAATCTTCAATTTTTTTGTCTAGTGTAGCATGGATGGCCTTGAGAACAAAGACATTGTATGGTGAAAATGTGTGGCCATGATTAAAGGCAATAATTGGGTTCTAGTTTTGATCGATAATGCACCTTTATAGTGAAATCCAAAAATATCCTATTTTCTCTATTTACAAGACAAACATGTATAAATTTTTATTGATAAATACACTTATAAGATTTGAACCTTAAACCTCCCATCCACCAATGTCTTAATTGAGTCCCACTCTCCAACTACTTAATACCCTAACTCTTCTATGGCTTTCTCAAGTGTTAGTTTTGAAGACATTAATAAATCTAAAATAAATAAATAAGTGAAAGAACTTTCAAAACTTTATTTTCTCACGTGAAACATTTCTTTAGTATCCAAATGCCTCTTTTACTCCTACACCTATTTCACGCTTTTCCATGCCTCTTTCACCCTTAATAGCTCTTGTTGCATAGCAGCTTTATGTAATGTTGTTTTGTTCTATGCTGATGCACCATATGGACTCTCAAAGTGTGACTCTTTCCACCCACCATCTTTTTAATTTTTGTGAATATGTGTAACACTATTGAATAAATGGTAATATAGGCACTTATTCATCAAAAAAGAAAAAACAACTCACATCGTGGACTTGCTGGGTGCACAGGAAGTGACATGCTTCTTTTTAATTTAATTATTTCTATCACCCCTATGATTGCACACAAACTTTTTCTACTTTTTGGACAGCAATACTCATAATATTTCCTCCAATGGGAAAGTTCCAGCAATCCAATTGTATTGCTAACTTTCAAAAATTAAAATTTTCCACAGATAAAGCAGGTAAAAACAAAACACAAATATTTTGCTTACTACCAATACTGCAGTGTGTAAATGCCCAAACATTTTACATCCTCCAGCGTAGCCACACATACCTTTGTCAGCATTGTGATTGTCAGCAAAACACGGCAGTTGCTGCAACTTGAATTAGTAATGGTGCCTCTTCAAAAATTAGCTTCTTCCTTTCTCTATGCTTGATAAAAAACTGTGGCTGGCCTTGTGCAAGTCTGTATATGATGGCAAGGTGACTCTCTATAGTTTTACAGATAGATTGTTGACATTTCGTTCTCCTTCCATCTGTCCCATAACGAGCAACCACTCCGATACCATGCTTAAATTGAAAGCCTAAAATTGAGATGACACGATTATTTTTTAGGCAATATAACACCGATTAAATATGTAAAGCTATATGGTTTATTCGGGATAATCTCTCTTTACATTGCACTTTTCTTATATAGCACTCTTTTCCCCCACAGAACTGCCCAACTCGCTACGGTAATAGATCTCCAGCTCAACTAACCTACAAGCTAATCATCTTTATTAACACTACTAATGTTTATTTATTTAATACTATACTAACTATGCTAGAATGATGTAATATAAACCCCGACAATGCTATTTTCACATTCTTGAAGTTTATCGAATGCCATCTAATTGAAGGTCATGTGTTCCGAGGCACCATTGTCCACATACCACCCTACACCGGAAACATTGTTAGTGGATAGGGACAACACCATAAAGAAAGCTGTCTCAAGTTTGGATGCTAACTCATATGCTTTGGCTGAAATTTCTGCACTTCTGGCAAACTCTTGCTACTACTGCTCGGCTTTCTTCCCCTTAGGATACTGGGATGCATGGTGGCCCATTTTGTGGCACTTGAAAGACTTTCATGTGACTCAAGTATTTATTTTCTTGGTTTGAAGAATTCGATTCTTCCTCCTTGCCCTTGTGACCCTTCCCAGGTCCTCCTCTTTTACCATCTTTTCTCATCTTCCCAATGAGGGCTATGTTTTGACTCTTGTCCACTCTGGCTAAAATTGTCTCTAGTCTAGTCTCCTCTTGAATAAAATCATCCCAAAGTTGCTCAAAAATGGGAAGCTTCTCACAAGCATAGACACCTCGAACAAACAGATCTCAAGATGGAGAGAACCTGTTTATAGCTATAGGCACCAACTCATCTTGGTGATCATCATAAGGCACTGTTTCAAAATTGCTCATGCATGTCACACTGATCTTGTTATTTTGCAACATTTTGTGCAATTGTTCACACTTTGGTACACAATGATCAAGGCATCATACATCTCCTTTGCTGTTTTCTTCTTTGCAATGTGAATGATCAAAGGTCCTTTGCTTTGCTTTGGCTGACTTGTTATGTTTGACCAATTGAATAGGGTTGGTAGGAGCTGCAACTTTTGTTTCCACAAAATTTGAAAGATCAACCTCCTCTAGTAGCATCTACAATTTGCATTTCCAAGGTGTGAATTTGGAAGTGCTCTCTAGATGGTCAGACTCTTTGAGACTGAGACTAGTCATACTTGCAGCTCATGGAACATGCTAAAACTAACAGATGAGCTGAAAATAATTCAGATCAGTAGCCTATCATAGGTGCAGATCGACGCTTCAATCATTGGAGCACTTAGGGCATCCCATCCTACAATGTCTCATAGGTTCAATCTCTTCAATTACAGAAGAGGGCATAACACCCACTAAAAAAGATCAGCCACCTATCTTGGGTTAAAGTCAACCTTCCAATCACTATAAGATCTTAGGCATCATACCCAACTACCTATCACAGGTCCTTGTGCCTCTCATAGGCACAAATTGGATTCAATCACTGAAGCTCAGGCATCACCTGCAGAAAATCTCTGACAATTCCCTCTTACAGGCAGCAGCCCTTTCCATCCATGGAAACCTTGGAATTTCAGATTTACTACTCTTATACCATGTTAATTTTCAGACCATGCCAAGCAGATTCTGCACTTAGAAAATTTTGTCCTAAAACTACATAGCTTGAAACACTAAAACTACAGTAATCTCTAACTATGCAAATCTTTAAACACATACTGTTGAAAAGCTAATACACAGTATTGAACTCTCAAGCCTGCAACTATATTCTCATCAAATTCTAAAAGAAATACACCTGGAATGAAATTTTAGAAAAGAGACTCTATATGCATCACAATAAAAACTAGAATATTTGCCATTTAAAGGGATAAGTGCACAAAAAATCTAAGAAAGAGAAACTAGAAGAGGTTTCAAGTAAAGCTCCAAGTTAAGTTTACAACTTACTGGAGTGACACTTAGATTGACTGATCAATCAACTAGTTCGACTAATCAGTCAACTTAGTTTAACAGCTAATAACTCCCAATCAAAGTATTTGAGACTAAGTTACATTCACAAATCACTCAAGTCTCAAATAGTTAACTGTGCTAATCTCAAAGAAGACTTGCTACATAACTGGGCCTTATTCTATTATATAACTACATCCTCTCCATTATGGTCTCTCTGCTGCACAAGTGCTGTATCGGCTGCTTTTACTGTTGTGCCATCACCGTGAAAACACTAGCTAAGCAACTCAAGGTAAAAAACTCTGCAGTGACAGGGTTTCTGTGATGGCGAGAAATATTTGGATATTGGGGATGACAGGGAGACTGCTTTTAAAATAATATATGAAAATTAATATCCTAATTTTAAAAAACTTAGATAAATTAAAAATACCTTAAATAACTTAAACAAAATAAAAGAGGCTGAAATTATTAAAAATATAAGTATAATAGCAAGCCATCGATTCTATAACCCATTTGAAGATGGATAGACTGATAATCATAGATGTAGTATAAAGCATGATTATACTGTTAGAGACTCAGATGCTAAAAAACGAAATGCTACATCATGCATAGTACATAGGCACATTGAGCAATGAGCTTAGAAATTGGAGGCATCCAATTCATATCTGAGAAACTGCTCCTTCTCTTTATAAGTACTGGACTCAATTGTCTTCCACAATGGGACACCAACTCGCCAAACATTTCGCTCCTCATCAATCTATGACGATGCTTCACCAATTTAGTTATATGCTTACCAACTGATTCAAGTAATATGAATCTAAGTAGATTACCTTTTCTAACCTTAATTTAACTAATGATGTAGATACATGGTTTTAATTTTTTGAAATATTATGCTTAGTAGTATAATACTTCTTATATCACTGACGTAACTTAGTAAGCAGTCACTGAAATGTGCACATTCTTGTATTTCAGCAAAAGAAATCCCTTCTTTAGAGTTTTGACGTTGTAATCTGTGATGCAAGATGATACCTTAACCTGGCTTTTTGGATAAGAAAGAGTGGATTAGTTAAGGTAATTTACTGTTCTTTAGTTTTCTTTATTCAAAACTCTTTTAGTATCATTATGTTTTATATTTCTCCCCACTTTTGATTAAGACTTTGACTGGATGCATAAACTGACGATCTAATGTTATTATGTATTTTAGCTCAGGGATGAGGCAGCACATACATAAAATACATGAATACATGTAAGGACAGAGGCCCAGGGTTCAAAGAGGTGTTTATGACGAATAGATTTGCCTGCAGATTTTGATTACTTTGGCAGGTACTCAAACAAGGATGCAAAGTAGAGGTTTGCCACTGCATGGCATTGCTGTAAAGGCAAATTGAAGAGTATGAAAATGTCAGTCTATTTAAACATTATACTATTTAAAGCAGTAATTAAATATACATTATTTTTTTATATAAGATGCGTTCCAAATCTGTTGACATAGTCCCTATAAACATAAAATTTCCATGTATTTAAAACACTCAAACTGAGGCTTACCATTAGATGCAGCCACAGGATGTTAGATCCATGGCAAAAAACATATTAGGGAAGTGCTATATGTCATCTAAAACTAGCCAGAAGATTATCCACTCATTTTTGCTCTTGTGAGGAGCCCTTTTTCAATTGCTATTGCTTTATATGTTGATAATTCTTTACAAAGATTTTTTCGCAAAAGTTCTTAACCATTTCTTGCTCATACTTCTCTAATTTAGACAAGAAAGGATTTGACATTGTTTAATGGATACAATTATAGACTTCTTAACAATGAATTGCTTTCTGTAGTTTTATTAGCAGCACAACACCCATAATCTTGGTACTGTCCTGTGGTCTCTAAACCAAACTGGCTATATTAAAAGGTTTAAATATGCTGGATGATTCAATCACCATCGTCAAACTCAAGTTCATAATTTTGCTTTGTTGTTTGGTTAACAGATAGTGAGTTTTTCTTTGGTGCTGGGACATGGATGTCATTTAATTTGTTGGTCTTTCCATTTCTTGTTTGTATTGTTACAAACATTGTCTTGCTTGCACAATTGGTTTCTTGAAGATCTTGAGCCATAACTCTTTAACACTTAAATGTATTCTTCTTAAAGGTCATGTTTACGGAACAACCCGAATCAATACACAATCCATTTAATTTGTTTGACTCTTTCCTCTTCATGCTGTCTTCATGCTGGTATTCTCGAAGTGGCAATCTCTCTCATAGTGTTCATGCCTCTTGCAATAGAAGCTTTAGATAAGATTTTTTTATCTCAACATCTACCTCCCGTATTATGACATCTTCCTCTTCCTCTTGTGTTGTGACCTCTCCCCACCCTGCTAGGTGCTGAATTGTTTCATTGCTTGTTATTATAATGCTCGGTATTCCTGTTACCCTTCTTGCTTTTTGGCTTGGTAGCAAAGCATCCTCCAAGGTTTAACTTGGAAGTTCTGAAGTTCTCTTTAACAATTTGAAGATCACCACCTGGCTTATGAATTTATAGTAGAGATGCCTTTTGACATCTCTTCTGGCCACCATTTTAAGCTTGTTGATCACACTTCCCAAAATATTTTCAATTACTTCACACTCTAATCTTCTCATAGTACCTAGCCCCACAAGACTCACTCCATCTTTAAAGAAAATTAACCATAGTAAAATAAAAAATTACTAGAGAATTGTAAAATAAAAAACCAGAGAAATGCTTGACCATATTGATCATAGTAGCATTCCTGTTACATGTCCTTGACATTACAACCATAAAGTGTAAATGGAATTCAATTCGCTCAGGTTTAAATGGAATAAACATGGAAAAAAATTGATAAATTAGAAAATGCTCAAATACTCATAAAAATATGGATAAAAAAATGCTATTGTTATTTCATGCTAAATCTAGTCAATAGAAAGAGAAACAAAGTTCAAACATAAGACATAAATAAAGATTTTACGCTGCCAATAATTCTTAAATTCTTGATAAGTATCAAATTCTCAATCAAGCATGATTTACCCATTACAGCTTAAGTCTCAAGAGTACGAAATAGAAGTTGAAAACACAATTAGCCTTTGAGACTTCTAGACTACAAAATGTGAAGCGGCAGTGGATGTTCCTACATCCTTGTTCTCCTCCCATGACTGCATTTGCGATCATCAAAATCCTCGTTCAAGATGAAGGGCTCCTCATTGGCTGTGATCCATTCTAATTTAGGATCAATCTCATCAAAATCAACTTATGTGAGATTAGCAACACATTCTTGACTGGTTAGCACATGGTAAAATTTGAATTGATTGAACTTGAACTACATAAAATCATAATCATTAATTTATTTTTTTAAGGTTTAGAGGTATTAAATGATTTTAACCTCAAATTATCTTAAGCTAAAGATGAAGGTTGTTGTGGATGAAGACTAAATTATTTATCTATTGTTGGTTCAAATGGTTGTGATTGTTAGAGTGTACAATGCTTAAACACACTCCAAGAATGGTTGCAAGTAAACTTGAATGGATGACTTAGAATATGGATTGCCACCCATCAAAGTGATTTGGTTTCTATGCCAAAGTAGTTCCACTATTGCATTGACATTAGATTTTTTTGCGAATGTTTTTTTTTAATAAATCTATAAATTGTTTCAATTTCAATAAGCAAAAGGATAGATGAAATTGTTAGAATTGTGAAAAACACAAGCCATAGAATCAAACAACAAACAAAGACACCTTCCACGCAAGAGATTTGCAAACAAAGAATTGCTATATTCCTCAACAAGAAAAAGCTATAGAAGAACCTCAAGAAACTTCAAGGAAAATAAGAGTCCTCAAAGGTTGAGAGTTCGAGCGAGCAGAAGAGTAATCTCAAGAGTGATAATACAATGAGGGTTGAGTGCTATATAGGAGCAACCCTAAATGTTAAAGGGATCAGATCATGACAAGTGTCCATGTCACATGCGATGAGATAGAATCGCATGTCATCATCTCCTAAAGCATTACTCATCTTGTTACTACACTCCAATGTTGGTGCAAAGCATGAAGAAAATATTGTGTGCATGCACAAATTCATGCATGGTTGTGTACCTTGTGCAACATGAACACTTTTGTGCCACCTTGGTGACACCCTTAGACACTATAAACTCTTATGCACTTTTGTAAGCACCAAGAGAATTCCATGCATCCCGCGTAATCTACACATCACTACAATATTGCACATCACTTATATAGCCCTACGATGCCCTTTTAAATTTTTTTAGCATCAAGAGAAACACCACACAAGAACCTACATAATTTCACACACTACCATGAAAATCTTGGCAACCTTTCATTTTCTTGCATACGAACTTACATTACTTCATGAAATACTTCTCATCTCATGTTATCATGCATGACTCCACATGTTTCATCGCACCCCATCACACGTCTTGTACTTTTTATATTCACACAACACTCACATTGAGTATGGTTGAATGGTGGATATTATAAAGTCATAAGGAAACTAGTTAGATGTGTTTCACCTTTCTAGTCATGGAAATCTTCATTCTTAGCCAAGATATTTAGAAAAACCCATTGTATCCTATTCATTTATGAGTGTGAATATAATTAAAATTTATTTGCTAAAGTCTTTCACTTTGATTACATGACTAATTTACTATTTTTTATGTTCCCTTTCACACAACATATAAAGGACATCCTCCATAGGGGAGGGTTGCCCCTCAAACATTCTAAGATATGGATCATTGATAATAGAATATAATTTTTTAACATTACATGTCATTGGCTAGAGAAAAAATATTAGACCTACAAATATTATTGTAGCACCTACTTGAGGAGGTCCATTATCTTTAGTGCCACAACCAATAGTTGTAGGATGCTTTCCAATGAAAGGAGAAAAACTTTAGGCTTATCATCAAGTGGCTATTAGATTGCATGACACATAGCACTCAAATTCCCTAACACTATCCTATAAGGTTTTTCTCAATCCAAGGATAGATGCACTCAAGCCATACAAAATCAATAGCATGTGATATAAACAAAAAGAGGAACTCACATGAATTGAGTCTAAGTGCATATAATTCTTAGCACTTGATCAATCAAACATTAGTGCACCACAAGGGCCAATTGAGAAATATTACACAAAAAATAATATATGAGAATCTATAAGCCCATGTCATTCCTCACAATCTAATTTGATAAAAAAAAATTGTATTTTTTTAGAACCACTCCTCAAGGAAGCAATTCCAAGCTACTAAAATAATTGGGTTATTGTAATGTATCCTTCTCAAGCATAATCATTTTGTGAACAATTAGCCTATTTTTTAAGTTTTATCGTAGGTTGATCGATAGGCAAGGAAGAAATCCAACTTTCTTGGAGAGCATGAGATTTATCAAGCAATGGTTTTGTTCATAAATGAGTTCAAGTGGTCTTGGTAAGCTTAGGGCTTAAATTTGATGGTCCACCTTGCCCATCATGAATTTTTTTCCTACGGTTTAGTCTTCATTATTGCTTTTCACATGACAATTATTATTTTTTACTGCAAGTGAAATTTTATATAATAAGGCATTGATAGGTGAGGGACATGAACATTTTCAGCATGAGGCACATGCCTCCTCTCTACCATAAAAGCATTGTCAATACCTAGGCGACCATCTCTTTGAATAAGTTGAAAAAAATGACAATTTTTTCACCTGCTATCCATTCATCTCAAATTTAAGAAACCTCAAAGTCTGCTATAAATTTGATTTATGATAGTATTAACATAGAATTTGTAACATATTGACATTAAAATGAAACTAAGGAATCATAATGCATTGGTGTGTTCTGCCTCATATGGGATACATCACCATTACAAATGTGAACAAAAAAATGACTTTTAAAACATTTTAAATTCTTCTTTGTTTGGCATCTTTCCAAATTTCATACACTTTGCTCCATTCCACTGTTGATACATCAAGCATTATTAGAGACACTCTCATCAAAGCATCCAATATATCTAATGTTAAAGTTGTTCATTAGATATCTTTTAATATTATGTTTTGCATTGAAAATCCTCTTTCACATGCCACCATACTTGCTGGAATAGTAAGGATTGTTTGTCATAGCTTTGTCATGTTTGGAAAACTTGTATGTGAGTCTGTGACACAAAAAACCCTCCAAGCTTCCTTCATTGATAATCCCTCACAACTAAAACGAAGAGTATCAACAAATATATGCAACTCTTGTTTACAAGCTTCAACATTAAATAATGTTTCATTTTCTTCTCCCTCACATAAAGTATGTTGCATGTGTTGAAAAATATTATCAAGCCAACACTTTGAAATATCTTCTCTAGCACGAGCATCCTTTAGATAATGACAATGACTAAACAACTTTAGAGAGTTGAAAAACACAAGATCAGGAAATATTCCATTCAAACAATCTATAAGTGCTTGAACATATTCTTTTGCAAGTTGTTTACAACTCTCTAATGAACCATCAATGCAAGGTTTTAGTGATTGTTTTTGTGAATCAACATAGTCACCATGTGCATGTGAAATTGCCACAAACTGCAATTCATGCCTATGAACAATGCCCTCTTTATCAGTAATCTCTAAATAATTATATTTAGAGGCATCCAAGAATTTAGATAAGTAACAGGTACCATCAAAAAATGTATCACTTCTCATAAACCACTTGCTTAAAGTGTTTATAGTAATATCAATAGATGCCCCTATTGATGTAACATCAACATACTCTTCTTGAAATTTTCTATTCAACTTGTTCAACATAAGCATTATATCTGCAAGCATGTGTAAACAAAATTGAACTGAAAATATTCTTGCCTTATCATACCATGACTCTCTCTTTTCATTTTTTCATAAAGTCAATATAGGAGGCATCAATACAACAAGCCTTTCAATAACTTGTCCTCTTGAAAGCCAAATAACTCCATGAATTTGAAGAGCTTGAAGAGTTTCAAGTTACATGACTTCCTGTAAAGAAATGAGTTCCTTGTTTCTTTTAGTAGAATTTTGTACCCAAGAATACACCTTATTTGCTAATTTCTCAACAAATAACAATTCAACATCTGATGCAGCTAAAGCTTCACGATGAGCAATGCATTGAACACCTACAAAATCAGGAACATCTTTTTTCATAAAAGAAACAAACACATTTTCACTACCAACTATGGATGAAGCACCATCTGTGGAAACAACTATTAAGCGTGTATTTGAAATCCCCCTTTCTTCCTTTATAACATTGATTGCATCATAAATTGTTTTTCCTTTTCCATCACAAACATTTATGAGCTTTAAAAATTGCGAAGTTGGCTGCCCCAACCCTTTTGAATCTAAAAAAGTTGCTTAGACCATAAGATGCTTCTCTAAACTGTGATCTGTACTTTCATCCAACATCAAAGAGAAAAAAGGACTATCCAACATTCTAGCAGTTTGTACCTCTTCAAGATACTTAGATATATAAAAAATAAATTGATTTGCAGCCATCTGATTTGTGTATGAATTGTAGTCCTTATTCTTTGGCATGTTTGGTAACTGTAATGTCATTTCAAAAGAGTAAAATGATTAATATTTTGAAAGGGGTAAATCCTCTTGAACCATCCAAGAAAACTAATTTCATAGTTGTGATGACTCTTTCCTTGTTAATGTCATCAACATTTGTTATATGTTCTATAATAGGTTTTGCTTTCTTTTCATTCCCACATGTCCATTTAGCTAGTGAAATCTTATGAATGTTTGAATTGGCATGAGTAACTAATGAATCATGTTATAAATTAGTGCAACCATTACCTGCTCCCCATGGTCCAGCTGCATTATGTGTTTCACAATATATGCATTTCATAACTTTTTTTCCTTTATATATTGTACATTTCAACCACTTAAACTTTACTTTTCATTCCTCATGAAATTCTCGTTTTATTTCAAGTTTTATTTTTTTCTATGTATTGTTTTCTCTTGTTTGATACCCCAAAATATCTAAGTCTTCATTTAAATCAAAATTATGATCTTCATTGGGTGCTACAACTTTGGATGTACTTGACCATGGAAAAAAATGTTTGATAGAAGGTTGTTTTCTTTTTCTCTGAGACATTTTCAAATTGTAATTCCTACATATTTTAAAAATAAGAAAGATTTAGATATTTTGTTCAAATTCATCTAAATTTATAAAAAATGAATCATAAAAAAAATAATTTAATAGAAACTAGCAACCATATAGAGAACAGGGAGTTGTAGAGGGGTTTGTAGTGGTTGCATCAAAACAAAAAAAAATAGGAGAAAAAATCATGGAATAATATTAAATGCGCTCCAAAATGTTTGATAAAAAAAATCTACAATGTTTAATTTTACTACAAACTATTATAATTTTTTAATATAAGATTTGTAAATCATTATTTTTTTAAAAGAACAAAAGAAATAAAATGAAAATCATCTTACTCTTCTTACTGTGCAACAAAATCGTTTTGTTTTTTGTTGTAAGTTGTAACTGTGCAACAAAATCTCTTTACTTTTTGCAAATCTTCTTTCTTTTTTATTGTAAATTGTAAGTGTGCAAAAAAGTCTTTCCCTTTTCTGACTTTTTGTTTCTTCTCTGGAGTTGTTTGGATAATGAATATTAAACTCTAAAACTAGATTAATAAAAGAAAAACGAAATATTTTGCACTGGTAAAACAAAAAAAATGGTTTGAAGGAGAAGATTGTTGTTTTTATAAAAAATTCTATTAAAGAAATTCAAAAAGTATTTAGAATAAAAGAAACTCAAAAATATTTATAATGTTTCAAAAAATCTAAAAAATTGAGATTTGTTTTTTCAACAATAGAAGTTTGCATTTTAAAAAGAAGAAGTTTCTATTCTTTTATTAAAGCATAGAATAAGTTTCTATTAAAAAATTTAAAAATAAAAGTATATATATATACAGTCAAATTTTCATATTAACTATTTTTTTTTACAGTTTCCAAAATAAATTGCATGTATTAACATACGGTTAAATATTTATTTTTATTGTATTTTAAGTTAAAATCTTCAAATACAGGTCTACGACCATCAAATTTAAGCCCTAGGTAAGCCTCATGATGCTTTTAGAATATGATTTCATCATTTTGTGAGCTCTCCAAACTTCTTGGAGAAGCAAGTTATTTTTAGACAAATGCCAAGTTGCTACAATATCATCCTAAAGAATCATTATGGTATGGTCAAAAATTCATATTTATCTCATTTTGATGCTTTTGTAACTTGTGTGATTCATTAATTTATTAAATAATTATAACTTAATTTGTGTTAAGGAGGATAAATTAAAAAGGCAACTAAGGTACAATTATTCATTTGAAAATATGTTTTAAGTTGTGCTTTCATGGGGACACCTAGGCACGAGGGGGAATTTGCTCGTATAATGAATTATTATTTATTTTTAAAAAGGGGAAATTATTATTTTATTTCCTA
Organism: Sequoiadendron giganteum; assembly: GCA_007115665.2. Classification (NCBI taxonomy): domain Eukaryota; kingdom Viridiplantae; phylum Streptophyta; class Pinopsida; order Cupressales; family Cupressaceae; genus Sequoiadendron; species Sequoiadendron giganteum. Next base: position 780,430,322 of record CM021100.1, on the reverse strand, counting down.
CAAAATATTATAAAAGGAGGTTGTGAGCTCGTTATTGAGGTTAGAAATGTTAGTATATTTTCTTCTACATTTGAGAGAACCTATATTCATCTATGGTTTCCTTGAGGATGAAAACCCTCTTGAAAATATTGGTTCCGAGGATAAACCCCCTAGCTAGTCTTGGTGGCTTCATCCAAAAGTTACAATTGCGCTTGCAAGTGAAGTTTTTAGTTGTTGCTACAAAAATGAAAGCATTTGATATTTTGATAAGTCTTTTTGGATTGCTAATATATTGTGGGTGTCAGTGCTTAGTTTGAAGGATTTTTTGGAGTGATGAAGGAGGTCATAAAGTTATACCTTTTTTTGTAAGGTGACCTATGGTTGGCCATACTATTTGGTATGCTAGTTTTGAGTTTTTTTGCATTAATCTTGTTGTTGAGACTGAAGGAAATCAGTTTTTAGATCATATAGGTTTCTAGAGCAAGTTTGGACTCCCTAAATGAGTCATACCAACTTCCAAGAAGGTTGTATCAATGAAGGGTGTGGTGTGTGAGTTTGGAGAATAGATGTTTCCCTTTGGATGCCTATTTTACCCTTTTAAGGGTGACTAGTCCCTAGAAGCTCCATTCACTTATTATTAGGTGGTCTTGTATGGTTTAGTTAAATTTTTGATAAATTTGTACCTATTGTACCTATGAATGAATAGCATGGAACTTTTCTTTAGACATGTATATGAATGAAAATATTTATCAATCTGATATGAAGTGTATTTGAGGGATTTGGGTGGTGTTTAGCAATAGTCTAGAGTATCTTCAAAGTTTGTTCAGTCTAGGATTATTGAATCAACATTTGGGGTGTATTGATTGAGTGTTTCTAGTTATAGCAGACTTGTTCAGACTTATTTACTAGTAGAATTAAGTGTTATCAAACCTACATCCACCTTTGTTTCATCTATTAAGGGTATATATTTATGTTTGTACTTGAATGTATTATTTACTTATGCTATATGGATCTAGTTTGAATATTGCATCTATCAAGAGTTGTGATCAAAACTTTATATTACCATATAATAACATTTACATTTCCTAATAATGTTTTGTAATGCAATTGGTATAACCTTGTAATGACTTGGATGGTAGCACCACCAATGGTTCCATCTTTGAATATTAATGTAATTGCACACTAGACAGTGAATAAGTATAGATAAGGAGGGTTTTTGCCTTGCGTGCATGCTTTACTTGTAATTGCACTCCACTAAATAAGAAAGAAGTGGTTGTGCTTGTTGCAATTGCACAATTTGTTGACGTGCATACCTTACCTTTTATAATTGCACTCTGTTGAATAAGAAATAAGTGGTTGTGCTTGTTGTAATTGCACATTTCGTTGAATAAGTGAAGTGACTGTGACTATTGTAATTTCACACTCTGTTGAATAAGTGAGAAGTGGTTGTGTTTTTTTTTACTTTTTATCATTGCACACATTGTTGAATAAGTTTGGAAGCGTTTCCTTTCAGTTCTTGCATCAAGCACACTCCACTGAAGAAGTGTAGACCTAGTTGGCTCTACCACCTACTGTGCTTTAGTTGATAGATCACTTAATATTGCTACATTTTATATAAATGGGTGTGGTCCTATACAATGTATTCTCCCACCTTGCACATCTTAGGACATGGTTGATTAGAAAGTGACAAGTGCATTACATTGTAGCTTTGATTTAATTAAAAATTTAAAAAAAAAATTGGGGTGGTTATTACAGTTATGAATGCCAAGATGACCAAGGTATCATTAATCCCCTCTAAACGAAGATGATACTATGCAACATTAATTTGGATTACACTAGTTATATTGCAAGTAGAGAAGGTTACATGCACTTCTCCCCATATCCAACACTAATCAAGAATATATATCACACCTTACATCTAGTATTTTATTATCTCTTGTCACAACCCATTCTAACACAATTTAATTAAATGGATTAAATTCAGTATTTATTTTGGATGTTTGAGTTATATAAATTTAATATGTGAATATATAGAATAGAATATAGTTTCTAATGCTTTGATCATTCCAAGGTAAACTTATGTTCAAGTTGAAGGTTATTTATAGATGTTAATTTTAATAAAATGATTCGATTTCAGGTTAGACTATCTATAAATGTTAATTTTAATGTAATGATGTGTGGTCATGCTTGTTAGCATGTTGTTTTTGGGTTACCCTAATCTTGGTTATCATTTGGATATATGAAAGGATAGGGGGTACCTTCTTTAAATTAGGTTATTGGTTTCATTGTGGAGATAATTAATATTTAAATTTTAATTAAGAAAGAGTATTTTTAAAATAGAAAATGATATAATTAAATTTAAAATGCATATTCTAAAGTATTATGTGCATGCAAAAAGTGATTAATGCAACACCATTTTGAAACTTTTGTCACTCCTCTCAATTGAGGGATTAATTGAACTCAAAGTGGAGCTTTAACTACAATCTAGTGGAGTAGGAGAGGTGGTAAATGGCATGCACCATGATGGCACAAAGGGAGGAAAATGGGGAAAATGAATGTGCATGTTTATTAAGAAACTTTAGAAACAAAGAAGGGAAATATCACAAAAGTGACGAGATTTTGGGGAAGGAAAAGGACATGGATTTTGTGAGGAAGTTGTTATTCAAGTCAAATGTGTATATCCATTCTTACCTTTCTAGTTTGAGTGTTTTCTTAGATAATATTGTTATAGATTCTTTGTACAAAGAAAAGGGCAGTGTAATGAAAAAGATGCTTTATTTTCAAATATTGTAAATCTTGAGTGGAACTCACTATTATTTGAGCCATTATCTAGACTCTATACAGTCTCTCTTAGTAGTTCAATGTAGCTATTATCATGTGTTAACTATAGAGCATTATTTGGTGCATATTAATACTTTCTATGGCTTTTTCCTTTTACAAATCTAGTATTATGTCTACAATGAGCATAAATATGTTGTGTGAGTATATGTAAATGTGTTTGTATATACATATACACATACCTGTACAAATATATATCATGAGATAGAACTTAAAAGAGTCAAAACTAAGTTTAGCCATCTACCAAATAGCAAATAAAGTATTCCATAATGTATCATGGTTGTTAGGAGAAATAACAAGTCATAAAGGGAATTGTGAGTCTTTTGCAACCACCATTTGTAAGACCATGAAATTGCCTTAAATATTTTTTTTGTTATTTGAATATATGTCCATAATATGGCTACACTTATTTTCCAAATAAATGCAAGAATAAACTTCTAATCTATTTTAAAGAATGTCTATATTCGCAACCAATATTTATATCGTGTTGATATCGAGACCTCAATTAACCCAATTAATTACCTCTTACCTTGTTGTTCATAAATAATTCACCCAATCTTTGTGGTTAAATATTAATACATTGTTTTCATATAGTATAACCAGCCATTGTGTTAAAATAATGTGCTACTCTCTTTTGGCTTAGGTTCCATATGGTAAGATAGTGATTTTTTCTACTCTATCATACTTATCTTATATTAGCTTTCATTTGTTATAATTATATTCAATATAAACATTGTGTCGTACTTATCTTATATTAGCATTGCTCTATTATAGTGTTATTGTGTATAAAAACACTATCATACTTATCTTATATTAGCATTGTGTTGTTATAAAGTTGTAGAGTATGAATAATCCATCATATTTATCTTATATTAACATTACTCAATCATAATGTTGTTGATTATATGTGTACTCTATTTTACTTATCTTATAATAACTTACTTTGTCAATAATGGGATTGCTATTATAATGAATTAGTGGATTAAGTATATATATGACATTAATCATCATTGTATAAACTATACACAAGTATGTTAAGAACATGTAGGTGTATATGTGTATACCTACACATATACACATAAGCATGCTTACATGGCATGTGTAACAAAATTCATAAGCAATGATCTCATTACCTAAAAGAAAAATAAAGATTTGGTTAGATAGCTAGATAAGATTAATACTAGTGGAAACTACTTGACAAAGTAAATTGAAATCATAAGAAAATTGAAAGTATTTTTGATGAATTAAGAAACCAACCCTCATTCACATACTCACAGCAATCTGAAAATGCAACTAATAAATGGTTTGGAACAACACAAAATTTTACAAGAAGTGTTCTTCTTTGTTCATTCAAAATATCTTATTCAATTACATAAAAAAAAAGCATTTCTGAAAATGCATTGTTTCACAGCCATATGGGCTAATGAAAAACATTGTAAATCTAATATAAGACTAAAATATGACAGTAAAAATCAAATACAAAATAGTTTCACTCAGTCTCTCTTCTTTCACTCGATTCTAGCTCCTTCAACTTGCATTCATCATTAGAAATCAATGTTCCAAACAAAACCATGAAATCATCAATCTTCTTGCTACTATAGCACACCTCCAAACTTGCAACAAAAATTTCTTCTTGGTCTCTTTTAGCCTTTTTACAATTGAAGCTCCTCAAGCTCTCTTCACACAAACTTCACTAGCTCACTATCCAAAACATGGATCTCACTAGCTCCCTAAAATATGGGCTTATATGCAAATAAAAATATGCAACAATGGAGTCTTCAAATCCCCTCTACAATCTGGAAGCATCTCCCCATCTCACCTACAAAAAATCCCAAAGTCATCGCCCCAAATGACCAGGCATCATAATATAGAAGTCTTATTCCAAAACCACAAGAAAAATACCTCCTTGAAAAAAATGCCCCATTTGGAGAAATAATCATAAAAATAATAAAACTACTCAATGCTCACATGGCCTTCACATGGGTACCTAAACCATGGCCAATCAAATTTGGTCAATTATGACACCTTCTTTGATTATCGGTGGCTCTGACGACTCCAAATATGGATATGCAACAACATGCAAAGCTTGTGGCATAGACATGCAATTGCATGCAAGGCATACAATTTAACATGCAAGCACATGCACCCCAAGCGGTCCCCACTAAGAATGAGATGTCCAAAGGATTATTTTCCCAATTATGCCTTGGAAACATTTACCTCAACATATTTCCTCCAAAAATTGCATTTACATATCACCACAAGGGAAAATCACATTATTGCATATTAAATTATTTATTTTTCACACACCTTATCCCTTATTGAAAACAAAAAAAATAAATTAGCAATATTTTTGGTGATGCAAGATTACTAGTACCCCTAGATTCTATTGCATCAAACACTCGAGGTAGGAAATTTTTTGTGATTATGGATTCACAAAATAGAGTTGAGTGGTAGAAATGCCCTTTTGGATTGCAAGCAATCCTCAACAAACTCCATCACTGAATTTGATACCTAAAATTGATTCTTCTCTCTCCTCTTCCAACACTTAGTTGGAACAAGCAACCTCCTCCTCTAACAACTCTGCACTCCATTATTCTCTCCTCTCGTGGACTTGTATCCACCATGTACCGTACTCCTTCACCATATCTCTTCTTTCCTCTCTTCCTTCTTCATGGGATCCAACCCACCACAAACTGACCACCTCCACCAAGTTCCTCTTGCACCATCATCTATAGCCTTTGCATGCAAATATATGTATTATCCAAACAATAATCAAAATATACTACATCCCTATACAAATCTGAAATTACTACTCCTTGGAAGTAAAAATTTCCATCTGCATGCTCTCTTCTTGCTCAACATCCTCTTCTAATCTCACCAAAGAAGGTATAGAATCATCACAACTAAATTCAAAATTAAAATGTATCTCATTCTTATTCGCTGTCCCAACATCATTTTCCTCATTCTTCATTGCAACATCCATCTTCTCTTCTCCAACAACAATTTTTCAAAATACTTTTTGTGTTTGTCCATCATTTTTCCTTCCAACAACTTTTTGATTCTTTCCATCTCTTCTTTCAACAAGAAATCATCTTCATATTCACTAACGTGTTCATCAAATTTTGGACCATTGTTGGTCACAATTTCAAATTGTAAACTTTCTTCATCTGCTTCACATAATGTACTCCATTCACACGCTATTGTTGCAACTTGCACCTCATTATCTTCCACATTTGTGAGGGTTGCCTCCACATATTCTTCTTTATATTCAACCCTCACCAAAGGTCCGCAACACTTTTTCTTTTTGATCTTCTTTATGATGTCCTCTTTCATGAGAATGTTCTTCCAATATCTCTCATCCCACACTCTCACTTCCTCTTTAATCTTCTTTTCCAACATATTTACTTCAACCTGGAGCTTTTCAAACTCATCATGATGCTTCATATTTTCCACTTATTTCCAATATTTTTCCCAGAATAAAATTCTTATGGGCCTCCTAATGACCCATCCCATCCTCTTTGGTATAAACTGCCTCACGTCCAATGATCTGTCTACACACACACCACCACAGGTCCTGGTGCAAGTTGCCTCACATCGACACTTCTACCTCCACACTCAGGAACTCCCACTCTAATGCCATTGATGTTGTAAGAAACCAACCCTCATTCACATGCTCACAACAATCTGAAAATGCAACTATGAAATGGTTTGAAACAACACAAAAAATTGTAATAAGTGTTCTTCTTTGTTTATTCCAAATATCTTCTTCAATTACATAACAACAAAGAATTTATGAAAATACATTATTTTGCAGCCATATGGGTTGATGAAAAACATTATAAATCTAATATGAGACTGAAATATGACAGAAAAAATCAAATACAAAATGGTTTCACTCGATCTCTCTTCTTTCACTCGATTCTAGCTCCTTCAACCCGCATTCATCATTAGAAATCAATGTTGTAAACAAAACCATGAAATCATCAATCTTCTTGCTTTTGTAGCACACCTCCAAACTTACAACAAAAATATCTTTTTGGTCTCTTTTAGCCTTCTTTTAATTGAAGCTCTTGAGCTCCCTTCACACAAACTTCACTAGCTCACTATCTCCCAAAACATGGAGCTCACTAGCTCCCTAAAACATAGGCTTCTATGCAAATAGAAATCTGCAATAATGGATGCTTTAAATCCTCTCTTCAATCTAAAAGAATCTCCCCATCTCACCTACAAAAACTCTCAAAGTCATCTCCCCAAATGACAAGGCATCATAACATAGAAGTTTTAGAATGAGAAGACCATAAGAAAAACACCTCCTTGGAAAACCCATGCCCCATTTGGAGAAATAATAAAAATAATAATAAAATTACGCAATGCTCACATGGCCTTCACATGGGCACCTAAACCATGAAAAATAAAATTTGGTCAATTATGACACCTTCTTTAATTCTTGGCGGGTCCAACGGCTCCAAATATGAACATGCAACATCATGCAAAGCTTGTAACACAAACATGTAATTGCATGCAAGGAATATAATTTAACATGCAATCAAATGCACCCCAAGAAAATCCCACCAGGAATGGGACGTCCAAAAGGAGTATTTTCCCAATTATGCCCTTAGAAACATTTACCTCAACATATTTCGTCCAAAAATTGCATTTACATATCATCACAAGGGAAAATCACATTATTTCAAATTAAAATATTTATTTTCCACACACCTTAGCCCTTATTGAAAAAAAAACTAAAAACATTAGCAATATTTTTGGTGATGCAAGATTTTTAGTACCCCTAGATGCTCTTGTAGCAGACACCTGAGGTAGAAATTTTTTTGTGAATATGGATTCACAAAATGGAGTTGAGTGGTAGTACCGCCCTTTCGGATTGCAATCAATCCTCAACAAATTCCATCATTGAATTTGGTACTTGAAATTGGTTCTTCTTTCTCATCTTCCAACACTTAACTAGAACAAGCAACCTCCTCCTTTGACAACTTTGCACTCCATTATTCTCCCCTCTTGTGGACTTGTATCCACCATGTACCGTACTCCTTTGCCATATCTCTTATTTCCTTTCTTCCTTCTTTGTGGGATCCAACCCACCACAAACCGACCACCTCCACTAAGTTTGTCCTGCACCATCATCTACAACCTCTACATGCAAATATGTATTATTCCAAACAATAATCAAAATTTACTATGTCCCTATATACAAATCTGCAATTACTACTCCATGAAAATTAAAAATTTATATTTGCATACTCTCTTCTTTCTCGACATCCTCTTCTAATCTCACCAAAGAAAGTATAGAATCATCACAACTAAATTCAAAATTAAAATTTACCTCATTCTTATTCGTTGTCCCAACATCGTTTTCCTCATTCTTTGTTGCAACATCTATCTTCTCACCTCCAACAACAAGTTTTTGCAAACTCCTCTTCGTGTTTGTCCATGATTTATCCTTCCAACAACATGTTGATTCTTTCCATCTCTTCTTTCAACAAGAAATCATCTTCATATTCACCAATTTGTTCATCAAATTTTGGACCACTTTTGTTCACAATTTCAAATTGCAAACTTCCTTCATCCACTTCATATAATGCATTCCATTCACATGCTATCACTACAAATTGCACCTCATTATCTTCCAAATTTGTGTGGGATGCCCCCACATATTCTTCTTCATATTCAACTCTTATCAAAGGGTTGCAACACTTTTTCTTTTTGATCTTCTCTTCACTATCCTCTTTCATGAGAATGATCTTCTTCCCATATCTCTCATCACACACACTCACTTCCTCTTTAATCTGCTTTTCCAACATATTTACTTCAACCTAGAGCTTTTCAAACTCTTCACTATGCTTCATATTTTCCACTTCTTCCCAATATCATTCCCAAAACAAAATTCTTATGGGCCTCCTCATGACCCATCCCATCATCTCTAGTATAGACTTCCTCACATCCAATGATCTATCTACACACAAATCACACACACACCACCACAGGTCCTGGTGCAAACTACCTCACACTAGTGCTTCTCTTTGCACACTCAAGAACTCCCACTTTGATACCACTGATGAAGTAAGAAACCAACCCTCATTCACATACTCACAACAATTTGAAAATGCAGCTAAGAAATGGTAAATGAAACAACACAAAAATCTGCAAGAAGTGTTCTTCTTTGTTCATTCAAAATATCTTCTTTAATTACATAACAACAAAGAATTTCTGAAAATACATTGTTTTGCAGCCATATGGGCTGATGAAAAACATTGCAAATCTAATATGAGACTAAAATATGACAACAAAAATCAAACAAAAAATGTTTTCACTCAATCTCTCTTCTTTCACTTGATTCTAGCTCCTTCAACCTACATTCATCATTAGAAATCACTGCTGCAAAAAAAACATAAAATCATCAATCTTCTTGTTGTTATAGCACACCTCCAAACCTACAAAAAAAATGTCTTCTTGGTCTCTTTCAACCTTCGTTCAGCCGAAGCTCTCAATCTCCCTTCACAAAAAATTCAATAGCTCACTATCTCCCAAAACGTGGAGCTCACTAGCTCCCTAAAATATGGGCTTCTATGCAAATAGAAATCTGCAACAATGGAGTCTTCAGATCCTCTCTTCAATCTGACAAAATCTCCCCATCTCACCTACAAAAAATGTCAAATCCATCTCCCCAAATGACAAGGCATCATAATATAGAAGTTTTAGAATGAGAAAACCACTATGGTTTTCCAAAACCACAAGAAAAATACCTCCTTGGAAAACCCACACCCCATTTGGAAAAATAATCATAAAAATAATAAAATTAATCAATGCTCACATGACCTTCACATGGGCACCTAAACCATGGCCAATCAAATTTGGTCAATTATGACACCTTCTTTAAATCCCAATGGCTCCGACGGCTCCAAATACGAACATGCAACAACATGCAAAGCTTGTGGCACAAACATGCAATTGCATGCAGGGCATACAATTTAACATGCAAGCACATGCACCCCAAGTGGTCCCCACCAAGAATGAGACATCCAAAAGGATTATTTTCCCAATTATGTCATAGAAACATTTACCTCAACATATTTCCTCAAAAAATTGCATTTACATATCACCACAAGGGAAAATTATATTATTGCAAATTAAAATATTTATTTTCCACACACCTTAGCCCTTATTGAAAACAACAAAAATAAATTAACAATATTTTTTGGTGATGCAAGATTGCTAGTACCCCTAGATGCTTCTGCATCAGACACCGAAGGTAGAATTTTTTTGTGAATATGGATTCACAAAATGGAGTTGAGTGGTAGTATCACCCTTTTAGATTGCAAGCAATCCTCAACAAACTCCATCATTGAATTTGGTACTTGAAATTGATTCTTCTTTCTCCTCTTCCAACACTTAGCTAGAACAAGCAACCTCCTCCTCTGACAACTCTGCACTCCATTACTCTCACCTCCAACAACAATTTTTCAAAATACTTTTTGTTTTTGTCCATGATTTGTCCTTCCAACAACTTGTTGATTCTTTCCATCTCTTCTTTCAACAAGAAATCATCTTCATATTCACCAACTTGTTCATCAAATTTTTGACCACTGCTATTCATAATTTTAAATTATTAACTTTCTTCATCTGCTTCACATAATGCACTCCATTCACACGCTATCATTGTAAATTGCACCTCATTATCTTCCACATTTGTGTGGGTTGCCCCCACATATTTTACTTCATATTCAACCCTTACCAAAGGCCTATAACACTATTTATTTTTTTATCTTATCTTCGATGTCCTCTTTCATGAGAATTTTCTTCTTCCCATATCTCTCATCCCACACTCTCACTTCCTCTTTAATTTTCTTTTCCAACATATTTACTTCAACCTGGAGCTTTTCAAACTCTTTACGATGCTTCCTATTTTCCACTTCTTCTTAATATTGTTCCCAAAACAAAATTCTTACGGGCCTCCTCATGACCCATCTCATCCTCTCTGGTATAGAATGTCTCACATCTAACAATCTATCTACACACAAATCACATACATACACCACCACATGTCTTGGTGTAAACTGTATCACATTGACATTTCTCCCTGCACACTCAAGAATTCTCACTCTGATACCACTAATGAAGTAAGAAACCAACTTTCATTCACATACTCACAACAATCTGAAAATGCAACTAAGAAATGGTTTGAAACAACACAAAAATATGCAAGAAGTGTTCTTCTTTGTCCATTCAAAATATCTTCTTCAATTACATAATAACAAAGAATTTATGAAAATACATTGTTTTGTAGCCATATGGGTTGATGAAAAACATTATAAATCTGATATGAGATTGAAATATGATAGAAAAAATCAAATACAAAATGGTTTCACTCAATCCCTCTTCTTTCACTCGATTCTAGCTCCTTCAACCTACATTCATCATTAGAAATCACTGTTGCAAACAAACCATGAAATCATCAATCTTATTGTTGTTATAGCACACCTCCAAACCTACAACAATTTTTTTTCTTGGTCTCTTTCAACCTTCTTTTAGCTGAAGCTCTCAAGCTCCCTTCACACAAACTTCACAAGCTCACTATCTCCCAAAACGTGGATCTCACTAGCTCCCTAAAACATGGGCTTCTATGCAAATAGAAATATGCAACAATGGATTCTTCAAATCCTCTCTTCAATCTAGAAACATCTCCCCATCTCACCTACAAAAACTCCCAAATCCATCTCCCCAAATGAAAAGGCATCATAATATAGAAGTTTAAGAATGAGAAAACTACTATGGTTTTCCAAAACCACAAGAAAAACACCTCCTTGAAAAATCCACACCCCATTTGGAGAAATAATCATAAAAATAATAAAATTACTCAATGCTCACATGGCCTTCACATGGGCAGCTAAACCATGGCCAATAAAATTTGGTCAATTATGACACCTTCTTTGATTCTCAATGGCTCCGATGGCTCCAAATACATACATGCAACAACATGGAAAGTTTGTGGCACAAACATGCAATTGCATGCAAGGAATACAATTTAACATTCAAGTACATGCACCCCAAGCAGTCCCCACCAAGAATGGGATGTCCAAAAGGATTATTTTCCCAATTATACCTTAGAAACGTTTACCTCAACATATTTCCTCCAAAAATTTCATTTGCATATCACCACAAGGGAAAATCACATTATTGCAAGTTAAAATATTTATTTTCCACATGCCTTAGCCCTTATTGAAAATAACAAAAATAAATTAGCAATATTTTTTGTGATGCAAGATTGCTAGTACCCCTAGATGCTCCTGCATCACTTTTGTTGTAAAAGTTTAGTTTTGTTATATTTAATGTTTAGCATATTATTGAAGTTGTGTGTATTCAAGGGCATACCATGAGTTTTTAAGGTTGGAATGGTATATGAGATTTATGGGTTAGTGTTGAAGTGTTTAACAATAAGTATAGATGTATATAATTAAAAGTTTATACTTGATTGACAAATAAATCTACATAAATGCCAATGAATTATACTTGAATTTAAAAATGAAACGAGTTTATTTCTTATTGAGTTATAATGATGTGTATTTAATCATTAGTTTTGAATATGTGTTTAGTTATACTATTTATTAAAAAAACGAGTTAATTTGATAGACTTATTTATAATGAATGGTATTTCATTACATCTCCCCTTTGAACTAGGTAGTTCTAGAGTGGAAAGAACTTCACATGCACCCTAATAGTGTGTAGCCAATTACTAATTTCATGCTTCTCAATGCTCTATATGGAAGGAAATTCATGCATGCATGCAAACTTCTTGTGCATACCTTACACAAAATAACACCAAAGATGAGATGTCCTTTGATAATAGCTACATAAGTCAACTATTTTTGTCCTAAAGACATTCTCAACAAAGACACAATGCACTATTTGATTACATTCAACCATTTCCAACACAAAGGTATTATAAATAATAAGTGTTTGAAGAAATAGTCATTTCTTATTCCGTAGTTGGTTCTTAAGCATTCATATGAAATGACTGTGCATTTATTGAAACCGCATTGTGGGTGGAAGGACCTTGATAAATATAAAAAAAACCTCTCAATTGTAGTAGTTTTACAAGAACAATGCTTGTCACTTCAATAACATGTTGGATAAAAACACTTCATGTTATACCTCTACACATACATTGATCTTGGTATAGTGTACCTATTTTCACAATATGTTATGTAACGACACAATCTCAAGAAATGTGCCACATCAAGGAACATAATAGAAAATATACATATCTTTTTTAGAAGGACTAACATTCAACATTCCTCTTTATTAATAAGATTCAACATTACCATGCTATAATATTTCTTGATCCAAGCTAACAACAAATGTAATGAAGGCCATTCCTCTTCAAGAAAGGGTGAATAATCTATGAAATCACATAGGAACACACTTCTCTTTTGTATAACATTTACATTATACTTGTTTTTTTTTCTCAAATTAGTGGTCATCCTATGTTGTGTGCAATCCCTATGTAGTATTGGCCTAGCACAACATAACATTCTTAATACAAAATTAGCAACAATGCACCACTTTCAATTTCCTTACACAAATGTTCATTGGTAGTTTTAAATGATTCTAAATTATTTTTAGTGCTCAACAAGCATTGACACCCAACTATGGTTGGGTGAACTTCTAGAGTGTGAGCTAATATTTCTAAAAAGGTATTATGTTCCTCCATTAGAGCATACCTAGGAAAGTTATTTTTAGATTGGTCACACCTCAAGTAGTCTTTCTTGTATGATGTTTCACTTGTTTGTGTTGGAGCAGAAAATAATGAATGCAATATACAAACTACCATGAACTGAATCAAGCACAATGCAAAATCCAAAAAACTATCATAGAATATATAGAATATAATGATCAAGCCTTACATATATAGGTAAGGATGAGGAGGTGAGAAGGTAGGAGTGAAACTCTGACTACCCCTTCAAAGATGGGACACTTATGAGCTCACTTGACAAGTGGTGAGAAAGTGTCAATAGGTTTCTTAGGTCATGAGGACACCTGTTCAAACTCCCTAGTAAATTGAATTTGTTGTCTAGTAACCATTTTCCATAGTCCCTTAGATTGAAGTAGTTATTTTACTTTCACTTTCCAGGTGTGAAAATTATGTGGAGTTAACAATTTTATTTTAGGATCCATGATGTCCACACAACAAGGCACCTACATGTGCCTTAGTAGGCCCCCCAAAATTGTATTGTATCTTATTGTAGACCCCCTATGAATGATGAAAACAAGAATTTACAAGTTTATGTCAATTTTGGAAGTCAAATTGTCCATTTATAACTCATGGAAATTTTTAAAAATAGTGAAAAATGGGTTTTCCTAAACTGAATTTTGATTACAAATCTAGAATCCTTGAGAAATTCTGATGAATTTTTAAAAAAATTGTCAATTTTTGAGAAATGGGGTAAAAGTTATGTCCCGTCAAAAATTGCACAAATTACGCTTAAATTCAAAGGTTAAAAATATAGATTAAAAATTACAAATTTTAAATTGTCTCGACATGAAAAAATTGACATTGAAACTAGCTTTACAACGACTATTTACAATTGAAAAATACACCCCATTTGCAAGTTATGTAAAAATGAAAAAAATCCCCCTTTTGATTGTTTATTGAAAAAAAAAAAAACAAACACACACATTTTCTTTTATAAAATCTTGACAACTATTTTAAACAACTAGTCTTAACTTCTAACACTTAGAATAAAAACAAGTTATAAGATTTACCTTATAGTCGTACATTCAAAAATTGTCTAAAGTAAAAATAAAAGAAAAATATGCACTGTTTTAAGCTACGTGTGGGAGTAGCTCCATGGAGTCTGTGTGGGAAGTCATTGAAAGGCATGGAGGAGACCCAATCCATGGTAGTTTATAGTTTGAAAAAATATCTGTGTGTTGCACAACACTCAATAGAGAGATTTACTTATTCAAAACACTCCTTTATTTCCTTATTTGACGCCATATTCTTCGCAAATAACTTCTTGTGTGTGGATTAATGAGCCCATGTGGAGAATATGGGTGCAATATACTTGAAAGAAGACCTAGAAAAGACCTTCAAAGGCTGCACAGGTGGATATTCAGCCAAGCAAAAGAGGCATGAGGAATTGGTAGAGTCTTGACTTGGAGAATAGTATATGCCATGCCTGAAATGGAGATGTCAACCACACCTTATTGAAGACTGAGTTGGATAGGCTATGTAGAAGAGATGGTAATGAAATTTGATCTTTGCTAAAAGTGTGAAGGTGACGATAAAGATGGTCTATGCAGGTTGAGTGGAAGTAGGAGGGAATTTTGAAACAGAAAATGAGATCTTCATGCCAAGATCGCAGGTAAATAAAGAGGTCGACGAGAACTGCTAAATGTTTGAGAATGCCAAGATATGTGGCAGCTAACAAATTGTAAGAGTGAAACCCAGGCATTGAGGCTAAATGCAAAGATTTACAAATAATAGTGAACCAAATCGAAGATGGCACCCAGTGCTCAATGAAACCTTGAAATGCTTCAAGATCTACTAGTTGGAGTTGATAGTAACCTGCAAACAATCAACAATGGTGAATCCTCCAAATTTTGCAAATTTTGCAAATTTTTCAAATTGGCCAAAAAATGCCTGTAAATTATAATTCTCTACCCAATGGAAAATTGGTAGAGGGTGAATTGGGCCTCTACTTTTCTTTTTTTTAATTTTATCTTTTCGAAAAATAGGCATTGAGGTCCAAAAAGTGCAAAAAATGAAAATTACTGAAATCGATGAAGCGAAAGGTATTTTTTTGTTTCTTAAGCCTTTTGGATGTGATAGTGTTGTCTGTTTGGATCTATTATGCTTTATTGATAGGGCTAAAACTTGAATCATCAAAATTGACAAAGAGCTTGCAATTCAACACCATGATACCATGTTGGAGCAGCAAATAATGAATGCAATATTCAAACTACCATGAAATGAGTCAAGCACAATGCAAAAGCTAAATAAATATCATAGAATATATACAATACAATGATCAATCCTTGTGTGTGTAGGCAAGGATGAGGAGGTGAGAAGGTAGGAGTGAAACTCTGACTACCCTTCCAAAGATGGAACACTTATGAGCTCACTTGACAAGTGGGTGAGTGAGTGTCCATATGTGTCTCGAGTCACAAAGACACATGTCTTGATGCTATGGAGTGAGAAAAGAAGAAAAATAAGCCTTAGTAAACTTAAGGTAGGTGTGAATAGGCCAATCCTAGAAAGGTGATTAGCTAACTAGGTAGATAATGACACTATTTACACTAACAATTTGGCACACCCCAAGGTAGTGCATTGACCATAAAGAAATTCACAACCTACATGAAGTCATTCCACCTCAATGATATCATCTTGTAAGACATTACTCAACATGTTAGCACACTCCAAATTTGGCAAAAATCACAAAGGAAATATTGTACTCATATAGAATGTCACACATGTTCATCCACAACTTTATGGCACCTCAATGATACCATTAGAAAATTTTCATTTTATGATATTGTAAGCACCAAGAGGCATTTTGTGAATATTATCACATCTCATATGACTTATGCATCTCCATGGTAATGTGCATTACTTATGTAGCCTTGCAACACCCTCATTCCTTCTACAACATCGCAATAAAAATAACATAAGCACTTATGTGGTTTGAACTTCTACCACACAAATCTAAATAACCCTTCACATTTTTGTGCAAGTTCTTACATTATATCATGTAGAACTTATAATTTCATTTCATCTTGTATGTCTCCATACATTATTTCATTATGCAAGGTTGAGTGAAAATCGGTATCAATTAGAGGAATGAGGTGCCCCCACATAAGGGAGAGCACCAAAATCCTTAAGATGTTGGATTTTGCTACTCAAGTCCTTACATTCTTTAGTGTGATGATCATGAACTTGGTGGTAGGCACGAAAGGAATGTTTGTGAGAACATTTCTTTCGAGTTCTAGGAGGGAGAGAGATCAAGTGATCTTGGAGGAGCCTCAACAAGATGCCCTCTTGATCGAGGGTAGAAGGTGGTCCTTTGTTGTGTAACAAAGATGGGTCTTGCTTAGTATAGGATGTCATACTTACGCAAGGCACTATAGATTGTGAGATTTTGTACACTCCTTTGGAGGAGTGTGTAAAATCTAAATCAATAGTGGGTTGTGAGATGGCATTGGCTTTAAGCAAATATTTCTTTGTGTGTTGCGTTGCGTGCAAAGGATCACTTTGGAAGGTAGGGTTAGAAGGGTGATTTGAGATAGGGTTGGTGTGAGGGGAAGGTTTGATGATTTTGATTAAAGGATAAAATCCAAGACCATGATTAGATGTTTGCATGAGAGGCTCGATAGGGCTGTGGATACCTTGTTCGTTAGCACCACATCCTTTTCCACTATAGCCAAGTTGTTTCATAAGCTCATAACCTTTTCCATAGATATTTTTTGGCACTTTTGGATCAGGTGAGGATTCGTTATTTGCTTCATTGGCTGAAGTGGTTGAGGTGGATGTTTGTGAAGGATTTGTCGAGTCTTGTGTTGACAAGACTGTGTTTCCCTTTTTAGATTCTTTGTTGGTGATCTTAGATTCTCCTACTAAAGGAGGTGTGAAGTTTAAGGAACTCCAATCATTGGCTAAGGACTTTGGTTGTTGTACGGGTTCCACAAGTTTGGTGGGTGTAGAAGTGGTGAAGGATTTGGATTTGGCTTGCTCAAGTTGTAAGACATTGTATGGTTCAGGATCAGCGTCAAGCGTGTACACTTTATTGTTGTAGATGTACTTCATCTTGCGATGAAGAGTGGAAGGCACTCCATTCATTGCATGAATCCATGGCTTACCTAAGATGAGGTTAGATGAAACATCATTAGACATAACATGGATCAGTGTGTCTAATGTGGCCATTCCAACTATAAGAGGCAAAGTGATCACACCAAGCGGCTTTTGGCCTTTGTTATCAAATCCATTGAGAGACAAAGAGGTAGGTTGAATGGTTGATTTATCAATATGGAGCCTATCCAAGAGGTTAACACTACACACATTAATAGTGGAGCCATTATCAGCAAGGGTTTGCTTGATCCCTATGCATTTGTATTGAGATATGATCATGAAGGCTTCAACTTGGTTTTGCACATCCAAAGGAGGGAGCTCACTTTGGTGGAAAACAATGTCAGCATTCAAGCCTTGAATCATAGCTGCTATGTCATTGGGTTGTGTATTAGAAGGGACAAGAATTTGTTGTAAGGCATTATGCATCATGTTGTGATAGTGAGGGGAGGCTTGAATAAGGTCCCATAAAGATATTTTAGCGGGAGTATTCCTTAGTTGGTCAACAAGGTCATACTCCCTAAGGAGTGAATTTAAGTGAGGGGTAGCAGGTAAGATAGGACGGGATGAAGGGAAGGAAGTGGAGGTTGGTTGATGTTGGTATCGCGAGTTGTTTCTTGTGTAATGTGTGTGAGAAACTGTATGATGAGTCGGTTGCTGCGACACATTATGATGAGGTGGGTAGAGGGTGAATTCAAGTTTAGGTTTGGTTGAAGGTGGGTAAAGGATGAGTTGAGGTTGAATAATATTAACATCCCCTGGGGAATGAGAGTCTAAGATAGGCTCTACATCTTCTTGTAAGGGCATAATTTTATTGGGGGAATGATCAATGATGGGATGGGGAGGAGAGGGGTCTATTTTATTATCTTGTTGCTCTAAGGTCTCTTTCTCTTGTTCCATACTATCTACCCTAGTATGAGAGCTTGGAAGAGGTTAATCACATGCTTCATCACAAGGGGTGGAGGCATCAAGAGAAGGACACCTAGGATTTTCAAATAGATTGTCCCAAATGGTAGGAGGATGAGGGAAAGGAGGGTCAAGAATCTCATGACTCTTAGGAGAAGGATCTTCTAACACCAACATGTCCTCTTTGCATCAAGGAGGGATATGAGAGAAAGGACAGGTTTGATCATCATGGTTAGGGAGACTAGGTAAGGTAATGTTTAGAAATGTGTTTATGATTTCATCATGTTGTTGTTTAGTGTCTTTGGAAGGGTGATGAGGAGGGACAATCAAAACCCTCAACGCTTGTAGCTTCTATCACCAAAGTACCTTTGTCACTAATAGGAAAGGTATAGGGAGAAGTAGAAGTATGATTGTTATGATTGTCAACACAAATATCTTGATCGAGGGGTAATGCAATGTTAAGAATAGTGTCAATGGTTTGGTTATTAATATGTTCTCTAATGAATTCATTATTATAATCTACATTGAACTCATAAGAAGGAATGTTGTATTTATGCAATCCATTTGAAACCAAATCAAAGCCACATATTTTGAAAGAGAACATTGTAAGAGGAGAGAGGAAAGAGAATGCAATGCAATGATTTAAACTAAAATGTTGAAATGCAATTTTCAGATGTAGAACAAGGTAATTTTCTGATTACACTATGCAACAATCTAAAAAAGAAGTGTAGCATATGCAAAATCGAAACTAAGCAATGCATGAAATGAGATAATGTAAGATAAATTTAATAAAATACATGTAATGTAAACACAACCAATTGATATAGGTAGGTAATGGCACAAAACATAAGCTTAAAAATTGAGTTTTCAGCTCTGTAAAGGGTAGTTTCAGAAGCCTAAAGGGACTAGGTCGCCCAAGGTGGTGACTTAGTCCTCTTGGTGATTTTTTCGAGATTTTTCAAACTTTTCAGATTAATTCAGATGGTTTATGTATTGTATAATGCAAATCTAACAGGAAAAGCAGAATTTTAGAAATGATAAATGTTTTGAGATGCAAAAACACAACCTATATGCACTTTTCACTAATGCAAATTTTGAAACCTTGGGATGCAACTTCACTAATGCAACATGCAATGCAAGTTAATCCTAGGAAAATGAAGGACTCTAAATCAGACAAGAGGATGTAAGGACGTCGGTTTCACCAAAATGAACCACCAAAAGATGATAGAAAGGGAAAGAGGATTCCCCAATGAGCTTCTAGGGTTTTTCACCTAGAAGCTAAGTTAGAAAATGTGGCTCTCTTTCACCTAATGATATGATTTTTGGGTGAGTTCATTCAAAGAGGGTTTGAGGGTAGATGTGATGTGTGTGAAATGTATCTAATTGTTGGAAATGGAAAATAGAAACTAACTATGAATGTAAAACCTAAAGAATGCATCTATGCTAGAAAACACACAATGATATGCAAGTATGTACAAGATAACCTAATAAATATACATTAAACTAAAACATAAAGTTGGAGATGGAAAAGGGTATGCACCTAGAAACTTGCAGAAGCTGGAAATGTTGGTGATGCTGAAAGTTAAGCCTGTTGGGACATTTACGCCATTCTGGGCGACCTAGTCCTTTTTTTGGAAAACTGCATTGGAGTTCGTTTTGGCCAAAAGGGTATCCAAATCTACAAAAATCTCTAAAAAATAGGTTTAGTGGGACTAAGTCGCCATTTTTGGTGACTTATTCCTCTTCTAAAATTTTGAAGATCAAAAGTTGGAAGTGGAAGCCCTCGGTCTGTGCTTTCTGCTCCTCCAAGTGTCTGGTCCTGAAAGTGAAGATTTTGGTCTGTGAGTGTCTTCCAAGCTTCAACTAGGGTTTCTTCAACCTTGAAGAGATTTGGCAAGTTGTTGAAGATCTTTCCACCTTGTTTCTTTGCCAAATCTACCTACAAGACCTGCAAATCACACAAAGAAGGAAAACTTGTTGGTTGTTAGGGATTAGGGGTTTGCCTTAGTCAAACCCCTTTTGACTAATCAAACCAAATGATAAAAAGATAATGAAACGAAGCATGCAACAATGGAGTTTACCTTGCCATGATGATAAATCTTGAGTTGTAGCAATCGAGGATTCAACCCTTTGGATGCTTCTTGAGAGAGATGCCTTGGTGACTTAGAATACTCAAACCCTAGCTTGCTTGAGAAGAAGGAGAGGAGAGGAGAAGATAGAAGAAAAATGAATCTTAGGAGAGACAAAATGAGGGGAATAACACTTATTTATACAAGTTATTCCCTAATTTCCTCGAAATAACACCACATAGGCCGACCTTAGGGTTTTTGAGATAAAATCCTGAAAGAATTATGTTTTAATTTTGCATTTTATGCCACATGGGACTAGGTCGCCCAAGGTGGCGACCTAGTCCACCTGGGCATTTTTCATTGGTTCTTGAGGATTGAAGAGTGATTATTGTTGCTTATCGGGATTGTATGATGAAACACGCTGAGGTAAGGCATTTGTGTGCATTAAGGGGTCATTATAGCATAATAAAGGGTTGATTTAGTGATGACAAGCCTAGGAAAGTGTGATTTTTTTTTGCAACACCTTACAATACTTTGGAACAAGGCTTGGAAAGGGGTAAAAATAGGTTGAAAATGGTCCAAAGTCCATAGGCAAGGGTCCAAAAAAGTGTCAAAGACCACTTTTTGGTGACACAATTGTGTTTAATATTTTCCCTTTCACATAATATATAAACCTCATCCTTTGTATGAGAATTTTACCATCAAACCTTTGTGAATCCATATCATTTGTATCAAATACAAAGGTTCATTAAACCTCCTATCATTAGCTAGACATTTGGTATTAGACATGTGCATATCCACTATTGTAGTCATGGGTAAGGTGAGAAAGAAGGAAAGTAACCCCCAAATAAAATAATCCCTTTCAACACACTAGATGAGAGTAAGCATTTTCTTAAGGAGTTCCAACATTTCTAGTACCATAAATAATAGTTGTATGGTTCTCTCTAATCAAAGGACAAAATATTCATTATTATCATGGAGTGGTTAATAGATCTCATAGTGCATGATGTTTAATTTTTTGACCCCATCTTGGAAGGTGTGTCTCAAGTTGAGGATAGATTTACTCAATCCATAAAAAAGATACAACATGATCTCTACATTAATGAAGAGGAATGCATACAACTAAAGTCTAAGTACACTCATTTTCCAACACCTAAATATTTAGACATCAATAGCCACCACGATGAATTGATTCTTGCAATGCACAAACAATAGAAAATGAGAAGTTGACAAGCTTTATTATTCCATATAATCTAATTCAACAAAAAAAAAGGAATTTTGAGAAACACATCAATGGAATTAGTTATAAGTTGTTAAAGAAAATGGTTTATGAAGTTCAAGGTAATAGCAGGGAAAATCAAGGAATCATCAATATCCTCTAGATGGAGATGAGGTATTGGAAGATTGGATTATATTATACTAGTTGTCATGAAATTAGAGAATATTTAATACACTTATCCCCATGGAGCATCTTGAATAAATTATTTAAATTGTGCCCTAAATCTAATAATCCAAGTGTCTCCACTTGCATGACAAGTAACTACGAACTAGCAAGAACTTCACATGCAACCAAACAATGTGTAGTTCATCAATAGGATAATGCTTCTCAATACTCCACACAAAATGAACCTACATATAACCATACAAATTTCTCAAGAATTTCATGAACAATAGTAGCACCAAAGGTGGTTTAAACCTTAACAACAACTTGCACAACATAAGTACAAAGTATAACACATGGAGAAACCATGCTACCTATAAATATGTTCTCAATGGAGATGCACATTGCACTTTTCCATTACATGCAACCATTTCCAATTTAGAGGTCATATAACTATTTTTTTGGGGATATTTGTTCTCATGTTCTTCATGGAATAAGAAACCATTCCTAATCCACATTAATTATCAAGTATTCAGGTGCAAAAGATTGTGTATTTCGTGAAACTACATTATGGGTGGATGAACCTTCACATTTGGGGAAATATTGCCTCTTTAGTACAATCTTACAAGAACAATGGTTATCACATCAATGACATGGAGGATAAAAAATTATGTTATCCCTCTACATTGATCTCTACATAGTGTAATATTTTCACATGTTCTATATTGACACTATCTTAAGAAGCGTGCCATAGAAAAGAGCGCAACAACAAATGTACATACTAGCCCCATGGGATGAGGTAAGTGGGATTTTGAAAAAATAATTCACTTTTGAAGGTCATTCCAAATGCATATTTCATTACCATTTTTATTTATTTAGCTATCCCCACCATAAAGTGAATCATTAGCTTTCATTTTCTCATACTAAAATCCATCGAATCCTCTATTATGGAATTTCTACTCAATTTATATATGTGTTGCTTCATCAAGTCCCCATATTTAGGCTATATAAATACCATCTTTCTGTATGCCATCAATTTCCTATCATCCCTTTGTGGTTTTATTGATTCGCATCTCATGCAAGGCTCCCTTGTAAGTATTTTTGGGGTGGGGATTAAGGAGTCTAGGATGCTTGATGTGGCTAAGTTAGTGACTAATAGTAAAGGAAAATTTGTCAAAATTTTCCCCTTTCCCTAAAATAAAAATGGGCACTCCATTGTTGATGTCAAATATCTTGAACAAACTAAGGTATTTTTTTGTCCAAAATTTTTGGCACTAACAAAGGTGCAGAAGGCTCTCTTACAAAGTTGGTATGTATTCCTCTCGGGACCCAATTTCCCAATGATCCATCTATTGATAAGGGTCAAGTAGTTGATTGTAGAATCTAGGAGAAGGATAGGAGTGGGAAGGGTGTGTCTTACCATTGTAAGAACAAGGTGATTATTAATGGTTCTAATAAGGAAAAAGATCTAGTGAATAAAGATGCTCTAGATTCTCTTACTACAAAAAGTGTTGTTGTTGGCTTGTGCTCATCGTGAAAGGACCTCCCTCTTGAGAAAAAAGAAGAATAAAAATGGTAAGAAAATAGAGAGCGTGGTGTTTATTCCCAAGTCCTTAATTAGGAATAAGGTTAAATTAAATACAAGGACTATTGTCAGAGGAAAATATTTGGTATCTAAGGTAGATAAGACAAGGGATTATATTGTGAGAAGATATTCTATATTGGTCACAAAATCCCAACATAATTTTAAGATCCTTGAGGACTCGAATGAGGATACCATAAAATTATTTATTGAATATAGCAATAAAGACATTCAACTTTTGGTGATGAGGATTTAACTAGTGAATTTGAGGAGAAGGGTAGTAATATTGAAAGTAAGAGCTTCAGATTAGCTTAGAAAAATGAGGGTTCAAAACCTCTTGAGATTGGTGAAGGAACTAACTAATTTGAGGAAATGAATGAACATTGTTATACTAATATAAAAACCATGGATAATTCATTTTTTTATCTAAAAAGGGAGGACAAAGCCACCAACATTGGGATCTCTTATGGCCATTATGGAAACAACACCAAACTTATGAATGTCGAACAAGATAAGGTTGACACTTTGGAGACTAAGGTTAACAAGGTTCTTTCATTAAACACCAAATTGATGCACATTTGTTACTGTCATCATGCTTTTCTAGCTTTATATCATTGAGAAATTAAAAAGATGACCTTATTGCTAATAGTTAATGTCAAAAAATTATAAAGAAAAATAATTATTTAAAAGATCTATTTAATTTCCTTTTTGAGAATTAGTGGGATGCCTCTATCCACCAAATATTTCCTCAACTATATTTCATTTTTTTTGTTATTCATGTGTTGTATTTATCCACACCTTAACTATTTTTATCTCTGAGCTCTTTTTTGTTTTTGATTAGATAAGCAAGGAAGGGCCCTAATCCCATGGTTACAAAATTAGACAAAAAGAAACAGATAAAAGGTGGGAAACAACACCACCCACAATCCAAAAAATAGCATCATTATAATTGCACAGACCAACAGTAATTTTAGTAACCATAGACCAACCAGTTCTAATCAAAAACAGGAAAATACTAGAAGCAAACTTAGCAATATGAAAACCATTAATAAGGTCCACAGTATCCTAGGTGGTATTCCACCATAACAAGTCCATAAAAGCAGAACTGTCTATCATATAAAAACTAAATGACAAAAGACCCATAAAAAAAAAATAGAGCAGCACAAGAGGCATTATTTGCCTTTCTTCAGCAGGTCCCCATACTCTCCCATGAGAGCGATATAGTCTCTCCAATCAGGTCCCTTTATATCATCTAGAGCCTTCAGGGCATCCGGTTTCCCCTGCTTCTTCAGCTTCTTAGCAATTTTGAGTTCTCCTGAATTCGCGCCCAACATAGCCCATCTCATAACTCTGTTCATAACCCTCATGAGAGTAGCCAGAGCCTTCTCCATATCTTTGAATTGAACCTGCATAAGGGTAAGTCTTCTCTTTAGAAATTCAATGGTAGAGTATTTTCTTGTATCCCCTTCCTTAACTTCCTACACTTTATCTTCCTCTTTCTTATCATCCTCAGATTATTCAGTAGGTTCTTCCTCTTCCTCGTCCTTTTCTTCCTCTCAGCCTTCTTCACCCATCTCATAGGTTGTATCCTCAAAATCTTGGTCCTCGAAATCATCATCCTCCTAGGCCTCAAAATATTCATACTCATGTTCCTCCTCTTCACTTGCAGATAACTTTTGTTTCCCTTTTTTCTCCTCCGAGGCCACTTTAGCCAACCGAGCCGACAGTCTACCTCCACTCCCGACACTTCCCTAGCCTTGCAGAGACTCTTTCTCCTCATTATTGATCCCTTCCTCCATTATGTTTATGACATCCCTTATGTTTAATTTGTATATGGGTTTCTTAGCTTTAGGAAGTTCAAGCCGCAGAGGAGAATGCTTCCTTTTCTCAGGTGTGGCTCTTATCAGTTCAATTTCAAAGGTTCTTTTCTCCCCACTTTTTTGTGACACAAGGGTAGGAGGATTGAAGACATTGGAAACCGGGTATTAGCCTTTAGCAGTTAAAATCACTCTTCTAGCAACAACAACAACAGGAGGTGGACGGGGAATAGGCTCCTCAACCGAGATATCAACCACACCAGGGTTTTTGTCCAGGGCATGTTCTTCATTAACCTCTTCAAAACGGCTAGGGTTTTGGTTTCTTCCCGCAAGAGGATTTCAATGGGGATTTAGCACCAAAGCATATTTGTAGAGGGTAAGCATAAGGCCTTGGTGGAGAGGAGGGCTCACACCTTTCTCTATATGGAGTTGCAGGGAGGACAACAAGTAAAAAGACAATTTAACTCTTTCCCCATGTCGAATGTGGTTTAGTAGGGGAACGTGGTATGCATGTACCGACATATACCTACCCTCCAAAGTAAAATATCTCATAATAAATAGACTAACTAAGGCAAAAGGAGGAGGAAGATCCAGTCTAGCATACCCATTTTGAAACCTTTTGAGCCTCACACCATCATGAAGGAATTTGTCAATATACATCTGGTAGTCCACTCCACTTTTTTTAGCAACTTTGATTCCTTGGTTCTGCAAGCCCGTAGCTTCAGTGATTAATCTGGTCACAACTTCGAATTTCATAGCACTAATGGTGACATGGTCATTCCACCAGGAGTTAGTGAATTTAGTCGTTAGGTTCTCATTGTATCCCTTCAGGGATTGGAAGAAAGGAACCATACTAGCCTCAACAAACAATTTCCATAGATCCACATTTTGTTGCAGAGCTTGACCATTCGGTGGCTTCATTCTCTTCCTCGACCCTCCCATTTTTCTCTTCTGCAATTTTTTTAGCTGCTTAGCATTCTTCTTCATAGTCTCCCACAACTTCTTATTTCTCAAAATTTAGAACTCACACTTACACTAGAAGACACCGAGAGCAAATGAATAATTATGAATAGAGAAGTTTCTTTTAGAAACCTCCCACAACACATTCCTCGGGGCAAAATAGCCATCATTATTCTTACAAAAATAAATCTTCCCATTAATTTCCTTTCCTTTCACCACATTAGGAATGCGAGAATTGTTGACACCAGGCCAATCTGCGTGCATAGACATTACGTCCCTTAGCAAAATTAAAATCTTCATGTGATATTTTGTAACCTTCATGACAGGAAAATTATTAATATTACTTTCAGCCAAGATCCTCTGATACATCTCTGTACCACCAATATCATCATTACATAGAAAGCTGAAAAGCACCTCTTGGTACTCTTTTATCCGACCAAACAGAGAGTTTTTAGTTTTGCAAATTATCCTCATATTCAAAATTTTCCTATAGAATTATTCCTCTTAAGTGGATCTAAAATATTCCCATAGGTCCATATGGTCAAATCCCTATAGCTCAATGCCACATTGGCCACACAATTAGCTGCTTTATTTCCTTCTCTATAAACATGTTGCACTCTACAATTATCAAAGGAATTTTTAATGACTTGATATTTTTCTATTATGTTTTTTAACTCCCATGGTGGCGTAGCCTCATCATTAATGATGTCCACTATAAGCTTAGATTCCCCTTCTAATATGACATTTCGGTACCCCATCTCCTTTAATATATTAAGGCCCCCCCAGAGCAGCCATAGCTTCTGCTTTGTTATTGGAGCAGACTCCCATATTCAACCCATAGCCCACAATACACTCACATTTATGATTCCTTAACAACCCTCCAGCACCAGCTTGTCCTGGGTTGCCTTTTGAGCACCCATCAAAATTACATTTGACCCAGTCCATTTGAGGGGGTTCCACACCGTAGCTAATCTGGTAAGCATCTTGGACAAATTAAGTTTGGTTAATTCCTTGTTTATTCCCCATTTCTGCTTGATCCTCATTTCTTTGTAATTCAACCAATTTTTGGAGAACCCATACTTGCCAGCCTCTATATTTTCCTTGATCTGATTTTTAATGATCACACTAACCTCCATGTTACTTCTCTCCTCCTCCTTGAAAATATGATTATTCCTTTCCTTCCACAATCCCTAGGCCACAAAAGGAGGAACCTGGTTCCAGATATCCACAATGACATTATGAGAGAAAGGGCAATTAGCCCAACTTTGTATATAAACACATTCAAGGAGTTAGGAAACACCCATTCAAAAGACAACAACGAGAGGAAGTAGGATAAAACTTCCCTCACATAATTGCAATGAAAGAAGAGGTGAATTATAGATTCCTCTTCCTTTTTACACAATGTACATCGATTGACCAGCTGAAACCCTCTCCTAACCAAATTATCCACAGTCAGAATTTTTCCATGAGCCGTTGTCCACCAAAAGAAATTTATTTTAGGGATCAGATTCTTTCGCCAAACATTTTCCCAGAGGTTATCAGAAACAACGTTTTGCACCTTTATCAGTTCTTCATAGGCCATTTTGACTGAGGAACATCTAGAGGGGCATCCTTTCCAAATCCATTCATCTTCCCTTCCTCTATCAAACCATTTGGCCTCCCCTGTTACACCATGCAATCTAGTTAGCAACAAATTGAACTCCTTCCATCTAGGTTCCTCCAGTTCCCAATTTATATAGTTAGAAACCTTTTTGCCACATATTCTATTAAGACTTTATTTTAGAGGTCTCAAGTCTTCTAAGAAGGACAAAGTAGAAGACTCTATCCAAGGATCCTTCCAAAAATCAGTGTTATTCCCATTCCCAATTCTCTTCCTCACCCCCAACTTCAGAACATTTCTCAATTTAACAAGATGATTCCAAAGAGTTGAGCCACTCGACATATCCAAAGCAGACAAAAAACAACCAGAGTTCATGTTTCTCATGTATTTGGCTTGGAAAATTTTTACCCAATCTTTAGTACCTTCAAGGATATTCCAACCAATTTTAGTTGTGAGGGATTTATTTAGCAAGGAGATTCTTCTTAAACCCAAGCCTCCTCCTTTTAGGAGTACACACTTTTTTCCATCCAACCAGAGACATTCTATTTTTTTCTTTAGTACCTAACCATAAGAAATTTTTTTGTATCTATTATATCTTCTCTCTAATAAAGGCAAGTATTTTAAAGAGGGAGAGGTAGTCTATTGGTATATTTTGAAGGGAAGCATTAAGGAGTTGAATCTTTTCTGCCAAACCAAGAAGCTTACCTTTCTGCCCAGTAAATTTATTTTGGGTTCTTTCAATCAGTTGATTCTAGTAAGTATTCTCTAGCTTCTTAGAGATCAAAGGTAGGCCTAGGTAAGAATCAAATAGTTCAACTTCCTTATGTCCCAGAATTTTTATCACTCTTTCCTTGATTTGTTGGTCAATATTAAAGAAGTAAATTTTACTTTTCTCATAGTTGATACATTATCCAAAAACATCAACATAGTCATTTAGTACCTGTTTCCAGGTACTAGCTTCCCCCATCGAGGCTTCCCCAAACATTAAAGTGTTATCAATAAATTGTTGGTGGGAGTCAAGCATTAGGGAAGAAGCAACTTTAACCCCTTTGAGAACATTAGAATCGACCAGTTTTTGTATATTCCTTCCTAGGGCTTCTGCCACAATGATAAAGAGGTAAGGGGATAGGGGGTCTCCTTGCCTTAGACCACAACCACAAGAGAAGAAACCCTAGGGAGCACCATTAACAAGAAAAAAGTACAGGGGGGAGGTAACAGAGGCCGAGATCAGCTTAAGGAATCTCCCATCAATACCAATTTTTTTGAGGACAACAAAGAGGAAAGGCCAGGAGACCCTATCATAAGCCTTAGAAATGTCAATTTTGAAGGCCATACCCAACTTTTTAGAGTGATCCATAGAATGAATGATTTCATGGGTGGAGATAACCACATCAAGGATATTTCTATTCTGAACAAAACCCTTCTGATTAGAGGCAATCATTTTACAAAGCACAGGTTTGAGACAAAGAACCAAAATTTTGGAAAAGATTTTATAGACCGTGTTGTAGAGACTAATGGGTTTGTAATATTTCATAGCAGAGGTGTTCACATTTTTAGGAATGAGGGCAATGGAAGTGGAATTGAGTTGGTTCAACAGTCTACCTGACCTAAAGAAATCCCTAGCAGCATTGACAAGATCATTTTTGACAATGTCCCAAAAGGTTTGGAAAAAAATAGGGGGGAAACCATCAGAACCTAGAGCTTTATAAGCTCCAAAGGAGAACACAACCTTTTTAACCTCATCCAATGAAACAACATTAGTCATCATTTTTAAGTCTATATCATAAATAGCTTTAGGAATCACATCAATAAAGTCAGCAAATACCTGCTCATCAATGTCAAGGGCCCTGTGTTGATTAGAGAAGAAATTAATAGCTTCCCTCGCAATATCTTTTTCATTAGTCACCATAGACCCATCTTCCTTCACAAGAGATCTAATCGTGTTTTTGCTTTTGTGTTTCAACATAGACTGGTGAAAGAACTTGGTGTTCCTATCTCCTTCCTTTAGCCATTGAACCCTTGACTTTTGTTTCCAATAGATTTCCTCCTTTTTGTTTATCCTATACCACTGTGATCTAAGATCTCTTTCCTTGGCACAGAGCTCCTCATCCACCCTTCCACCCTTCCAGTCTCCATTAAATCTTGAACCTCCTTTATGTTGTTTCCTAGAGAGATCTTAGTCTCAAAGATATTTCCAAAAGTCACCTTATTCCACCCTTTAACTTTTTTCTTTATTCTTCTTAATTTCTCAACCAAGCAAAACATAGGAGTGCCAAAACTAGGTTCCTCCCACCATGACTTAACCAATTCAACAAATTCTGGATGAAGGCACCGCATAGCTTCAAATCTGAATGGGAAATGACCATTATTATGATCCATATTCCTTTTCAGCACCAAGGCATTATGATCTGATCCCGATCTAGGAAGAGTGGAGAGAGAAAGGAATTGAGAGATATCCCAATTAGCAGAGATCAAGAATCTATCAATTTAACTTGGATTAAATGATTTCCATTTCTTCTGTTAGACCAAGTAAACTTAGTTCCTTGGATGGGGATATCAATGAGGCCAACTAAATTTAAAAACTCTGCCAGCTCCATCATGCTATCAGAGTAGTCATCCTGACCTCTAGACTTTTTTGAGGGGAGGAGAGGAGAGTTAAAATCTCCTCCCAGCATCCAATGGTTTTCATGCCTTAGAGAAATAGCATTACTTAAATTTTCCCAAAGCAAAACTCTGTCCCTACTCAGATTCGGGGCATAGATATTTATAAGGTACCATTTCTCCTAGGAAACAATATCTTCCAAGGTGATCATCAGACTATTCTTACAAGTAGAGCACAAAGTCCCTTTGAATTTCAATGGGTTTTAGAGGGTATCAATACCTCCTGAAGCACCATCAGCCTCATTGACAAAAAAAATTGTAGTAGGCCAAAATTTAACGATGGATTTTTCAAAGGTCTCCTTCTTCATCTTTGTTTCCTGAAGGAGGAGCACATCCACTTTATTATCCAAAATACAGGATTTCACCAAAAACTGTTTATACGGGCTATTGAGGACCCTTATATTCTAAGAGAGAAACTTCATTAGAAAGACTAGAAAGAGACCACCTCCCACCCTAGGTAGCAAATGAGACTACTTCTTGGACTTCAATCCAATGATCACATCCAAGGTTCTATGTTTTCCGGTTGCCACATCCCTTGCCGTATCTTTGGTTCTGGAGTCTTTTTGTGATGGCCTTCCCACCTTATTTCCTCCTCCCACATCTATTTTATTTTTATTTTTAGGTTTAGACAGAGCTTGGGACCATCCCTCCTCCTCCTTTTTATCGCTTAAGTCATTGGGGAATCCAAGAATAGCCATGGAATCACTCAAGTTTCTGGCACCCAATTGATCCAAGGAATGAATATCCTCCAGAGATAGATTTTTATCAGCTAGAACATACTCACCTTCTTCAAGTTCCTCCTCCACTCCATGAGTTTGGGTTTTAACACCAATTTCCAACACCATATCCTCTTTCCGGAGATCCACAACAGGAGAAATCACCTTAATAGCATCATTCCCTCCCTCCAATACCAAATCAGTCATTGAGGGAAAGCAGGGGCATCTAGAGCTAAGTTAAGGCAACCTGAAACATTCACTTCAGCAACAAGATCAAAAACAGACTTTGTAGGTAGGTCGGGGATGTCATTAATGAGAGGAATAGACACAACATGTTCAAGGGTTGTGGACGGCTGCACAAAAGAAGATGTAACCATTCCATGGGGAGCCTTCTTAGTAATTTTATCCTTAGCCTTTTGGCCAGCGTCTAGCTTAAGCCCATGGGTATCGCTGAGATGACCAAATTTCTTGCATAGCTGACAAAAGAGTCAAGCATTTTCATATTCTAAGGGTTGGGTCCAGTTTCCAAACTTGACTTAAGCAGGATCGAGGATGGGAGAATCATATTCACAGCCACATTAACACAGATGTGGGAATACACCAAACGAGATCTCTCCAGAGTGATCTTATCAATGGCCAATAAACTCCCAAATGAGTTGGCTATACCTTGTCGTATTCCTTTCTCCTAGAATTCCAGAGGGATCCCAAGAAGCCGAACCCAGGTTGGCATAGAGGCTTATGAATCAGCCAATGGGTCAAAACACAGCTTCCACTTGCAGAGAGATAGAAATTTTTTAAAACCCAAGTCAAAATCCCAAGGGCCCCCCGTTAGAACCTTCAACATATCTTCATACACCACAAAGGAGAAGAGAAAGATACCTCTTGGAATCGCATTGATAGTGACGCTGCCTTTTAGATTCCAAGTGGAAGCAGCCCACTAATGAACCAGTTCAATATTTGGCCTATACGCCAAAAACTTTCCAACTAGAGCCATTTTGAGGTTGTCCATCACCTTCAACATCAAAGTCTATGGGACATCAACTTCCCAGCAGTAACCGAGTAGGAAGCATAGTCCAAAGGCCTTTTACTCGAAGCTGGCAAGACAGACCCCACCAATTTGTCCACGTAGGAAGCAGGGGATTCCTTAGAGAAAAAGGAGTTGAGCCCCAAGTTTGGATAAAAGGGCGACTTCCCAGAGATTCCCTCTATCATTTCCCTAGGGGAAAGGGCTGAAGTACGAGGAGGAGACGTCATACTAGGAACCACTAGATTGGTCGATGCCACCGTAGGCACAACATCAACAAAAGGGACAACATCCTTGGAATTGGGAGCCTTTCGGGGCCCCGACCGATCGACCCATCAGGTGGTCAAATAACAAACATAGCCTGAAAATTCAAAAAAATAGCCTGAGCGGGAACCAAAGAGCAGAGCAAAGCTGAGGATTAAGCTATGATTACATTGATCTTCTACAAATGTTCATGTAAATGATGTTGCCAGTGAGCTCTTTTTTGTTTTATTTTGTAGTCTCACTAAATTTTACCTCCATGTTTGTTCTGTAATAGGATTGGGACCTTTGTTTCCCACTTTATCTATTAAAATATAACAAATGTACATCTATTTTTCATATTCTCTAATATCCTACATTCCTCCTCAATGATTGGAGTTAACATCAATGCACCCCAATTAGGGATGACAACAAATACCATGGAGACAATTGCTCTTCAAGATAGGGAAAATGATCTGTGTGCACAACCACACAAGCATGTGGACTCCTCTTTTGTGTACCTACATATTGATTAGACTACAACAACATGTCCCATGGAATTGGTGTTTTCTCTAGTTGGTAGTCATCTTGTCTCTTGCACGTAATCTCTATGCAACATTGGTCTAGCACAATACAACATCCTTGCATTTTGCCAATGCCAACAATATTTCCACTTAGGGTTACCCTACACACCTTTAATGGTAGTACTAGAGGGATCTGTATTATTTTTTAAGATTTAAAAGCATCAAAATCTAGCCTATGGCTAGGTGAACTTCTCAAGTGTGAGTTGTGATTGTCAAAAATGTATTAATATCCATTATTAGAGTATATCCAAGAAAGTTATCTTTGAATTGGAAATGTCATAGGAACTCTTCCTTATTTAGTGTCACTTTTTTTACACACCCTGAGATAGCACACAACCACAAGAAAATTTATAAGTTAGTCTACATAAGAACCAATATGTAATTTTTCCAACTTCATGGTATCATCTCATAAAACATATTAGTACACTCCAAAGTTAGAAAAATCATAAAGAAACAATTACATACATGCACAATATTATGCACATTCACACACCCCATGCAATTGTGCACCTTTTTGGTATCTTAGTGACACCCTTAAAAACTTTTCACTCTTTCACACTTTTCCAACCATAATGTTACACCTTGTCTTATTGTTACTGAGTTGATTTTACATTCACGGGTAAATAGGATGATGAATGCTAATCATGGCTAAAATATGTTTGACAGATGAATGGAATACTAAAATAGGTATTAAGATATTATTGCTTTGAAGAAGTAATTAGGTTTATATTGATGAATTACAATGAAAGAATATGTATTGCAATATGAATATTCTAATGTTTTATGATGAAGTGGATTTCATGTGAATGTCTAACTACGGTTGCACATATGCTAAGTTGGATGCAGGTACAGGTCCACGCCTCCAAAAGGGAGGGGAATTATCACTCAGGAGAAGGATTTGGTTTGGTAACCCTTGATGAACCTAACTGAGCTTACACACACTCACACCCTAGTTGGTCAAGTAGAATCAAGTTGGGTTAGATTGTGGACTCAGGTAAGTAACCTTCAATCTTATTTGTGCATGATCTAGAAGGAGTTATGATCTCATTTTGTGGATGTTCTTGATTGGGGTTTTGTGATTGAGTCTTTATATCAAATGAAAGTTCTTCTTTATGTGTTCATACTTGGGTGTTAGTCGATAAGGTATATGCCTGAAATGTATAAGCATATATATGTGCATGTCTTCAATAACCCATATGCATGAGAGTACCGATTAGATAAATGTGACACATACATATATATATGTATGTATGCACTTCAACATATATGTCAATTGATGAATATGTGGGGATTATATGTGTTTGAGTGTGGATATAAAAGTAAAGATATATGTATATTAAAATGTATATATATTAATGTATGAGTATATTATTGCATTCATGTAAAAGAATATACTTATATATTAGTTTACGTATATATGTATATACATATATAATTGCTTATATATATATTTGAATGGAAACTAATATATGCGAACCTTCATAGGCATAAATATATAAACATACGTGTGTATATATATATATATATACGCGTTATTACATTTGGATAATTATATGTATATATATTGTTATATATATGTTAATATGTGTACTTTGCTTATTGTGAAGATATAAATATATGTGTACGTATAAACATATATATCATTATTATCAAATTGTACATAAATATGTAGATATATGTGTGTGTATGTATATACACATGTGTTGTTTGGCGGAAAATGATACGGGTTTATACATTCGAATAATCGAATGATGCAATAATTAAATTTGTTGATATATATATATATACACTATATAATTGATATGTATTAAATTGATAAAATTGATTATTGATAAAGCGCATGGCATATAAAACATAGTTTATGCTCTGTAAAATACACACAACATATATCATATAGATAGCACTAAAGTATATAGCACATATGTTTGAAAGATGTTTAAAATGCATAAAGTGAAAATTAAAGTGGAAATGGCAACGCCATTCACAAGGCACGTAGTATTTAATTGATGCCAACGTGTAACTAAATCTACCATGACTTTTTCAAAGGAAAACTCTGTTAAAACTCAAATACAGGAAAAGTGTCGACCCAGTCCAAACATCATAAATCGGCCAAAATAGATAATCTAGAAATAAGATAAGTCGAATAGAAGTCTAAACTTTGTATGCATTTCCAAATTGAAGAATAAATGGATGGAGGTGGAATTAGTCAAGCTTTTTGTAGTACCAAGTAACTAGTTGACCTGTAGGGAAACAGTTACCTTGCAATTTTGATATGCATATTCTTTTTAGATGCTTATGTGTATATTGTGCAACAAATATGGATGCCACCTTCCTTTGTTTGTCTGTTGAGTCAAGTTAGTAAGCTGAGAAGTGTCACTTTGAGAAGCTATTTTATAGGCAGAAAAGGCTCTTAGTTTTGTATAAATAAAGTAGTAGTATTCCTCATTTGGATACACATTCACTTGCAATCTACTGCATTTTATCTATGATATTCCTGTTCTAAGTTGAGTGTTTATTTGTGAGAGTTTGTGATTCCTATAGTGTGAGAACTATTGTGAGAAAATTATGTGAAGAATTGAGAAGTGGAAAGAGTTGCAAGCTGATTCTTATAGTGGGCTTGGCTAAGGAACCATTTAGTCAATTGGAATACAATGTTTAATAAGCATGCTAGAATCTAAACTTTTGTCTTTTATGTGAGAAAGGTTAAATAGTACTGATTACTATGTTGAAAGGAATGAATTTAAGTATATGTGTTGTTTGATATACTCGCATGGTCTTGTTTGATACTTGAGAAACCTATCATTTAGGTTACTAATTTATATATGCCCTATATGTGAATTTAGTTGATGGTGTTTCTATACATAGATAGTTACACTACATGTATATAGAACGCAAGATGTATTGATGTCATGAAGTGACTTGACATTGTTAGCTTATAATGCTAGGAAACCTTATGAATGATAAGGTTAGCAATATAACAATAGTGGTGGTATGAAATATATGATAGGATGTGATGTCATGCAAACCTCATCAATAAACTATACTTGATTGATCACTTGATCATTACTTTACTTTTGAATAAAACCCTAGGTAAATAATAACCTATTTGGCTCGAGAAGTTACTTGATTAATGATTGAAACCATAGGTTGAGAATTACCTAGTGGGTTGGATTGTTTATTTGATATTTGGCTAGAACACATAGGTTGAGATTAACCTACATGGTCAAACTAATCATTGATTGTTGACTTTATCTTAGGATTAGGGTAAACCAAGGATGGGATTAGGGAATTACCTATGCATAGTATACGAATGGTCAAAATCCAAATTGAGCTAGGATAGTTTAGTGAATAGGATGAATTTCACTCGAAGTATTGGGTGAAGAATACTTTGGCCAAAGTAGTGTAAGTTGCCAATGTTTACACTGTCAATTCACTATGTTCCTTTTACACATGTTAGTTCAAAATTGTAGTTGGTATACAATTTCTAGTTATGTAGGACAAAACACTAAGCTCAGAAAGGCTATTGTTATGAGGTTACCATACCAAACTCTTAGTCAAAGGGTAGGGCCATCTTGCCACATGCGGTAGATGTGTGGGGGCCACAATAAGTCTGTGTTTGGCAGAAAAGCACTTGAGTGATGCTTCTCCTCATCAGTTTGCGGCCAAGGTTTGGGGATGTTTGTGCTAGGGAATGGCGACATATAGAATGTATGCACCAATGTGACGACATCAAGACTAATTTGTATTTCTAGTGCCAATGAAGCTCAAATGAGCTAGGTATGTAACTTGTATCTATTTGTGTGAACTTGATGGAAAATGTATTTTGTATTTGGTTTATGAAATCATTTCTTTGGAAAGGTTGTAACATTTTGTTGAATGTGTAGACATGGAAAATTGACCGACACATTTGATCCTGATTACTAACATCGCTTCTTCCTGAATCATACTCTCAGCTTATCAACACTTTTCATCTCTTAATTAGATAAATGATTATTTATTTAATTAGGTCTTTCTGCCTTGTTGATTAAATTAATCAATTTAATTTAATTAATCCTCTATCTATGTTTATTTAAATAATTCATTTTATTTAAATTGAATCTCTAAAGTCTTCTTATTAAACTGAATAAATTAAACGTTATTTGATTTAATCTAACATCATCCTCTTTAATTAAATAAATCAATCCTTATTTAATTAAATCTAAAATCATTATTCCTCTCATTTTAATTTATTTAAATCCTAAAATCCAAGTCAAAATGGTCAAATCAGCTAATCCCCCTCTTAATTAATCAAATTTTGATTAATGCTAATCCTAATCACTCCAATCCTCTAGATCTTGCAACTTGCAAAATAAATCAATTTATTTGATTTATCAATTCATCAATTTCCATGCAAAAGGGCATCTTTTGTGGAATATTCTTCCAATTCAAAAATCCCTCCAAAAGGGGATGGGTACTTCCAACAAGGCATTTAAGGCCTCTTACATGTCCTTGGCCATGAGCCAAGTGACATTAACTCCATTTCCTTCTCCCTCCAACATGTCACATTCAAATTTCAAATTTGAATCTCATAACATTTATCATGCACATTGACCAAAATGTGCACAACCTTCAACCATTCACATCTTGACAAGTGGCACTTGGCCATTGGATGTTGAATGATCCCACATTGCTAAATTTCACTCTCTTTTCCAATTTGGAAATCTATAAATGAGACTCTTCCTCTCATTCTATCATCCACAATTTGAGCAAAGTTACTCTCTTCACATTGAAAGCTAATTTTGTCTACTTCATAGCAAGTGTTCATCATTTTTCATGATTTCATAGCAAGGTTATGCCAAAATCTCATCAAGGAGCTTCAATCATCCACAAATTATCACAAAGCTTACAAAGGAGTTGGGAAAGGGCCAATTTCGACACACCAATTAGCACCAACTCCCCCATGGGATCAAGAGTTTGCATTGCTTAATTAGGATTTCATTTATCTTTTCATGTTTGTTCTTTGTTTTTTCTATTATTAAGCATTGTAGATGGATTTCATGGGGAATCCTTGTTTTATCTTGCATATGAGCTTACTAATTTATTTGCTTCTTGTATTTGTGCAGGTATAGGATTGGGGTTCACAGAATGAAATGAGAAAGATGAATTATTGTTATATTGCAATGTAATGTAATGGAAGTTTGGAATAGTGTTGATTTCAAATATGCATGATATCTTAGTATTAAAGAGAAAAAAAAAATTCTATGTGATGGCATCGTGAATTATTTCACTTGTGGTTAAAACATTGGTAATTATTTTGAGTTGAACAATGAGGTTGTTACACACAATAAGGAATTTTTTACATTCTACAAAACTTATGCACCATTGCTCTAGTGCACATAACTTGTATAGCCCCATGGTTCCATTGCATGCCTTTATAGATCATTAAGATGAACAACATGTAAGCACCTATGTTTTTTTACATGCTCCCATGCAAATATCAATATCCCTTTGCATTCTTATGAAAGCACTTAATTTTATCTAGACAACACTTTTCATCACATGTCACTACACATGACCCCCCACATTTTTTAATCATACACAACCATACATGTCCATATGAGATTAATTACCATCACCCTCTAGTATGCATGGAAATTCATTTCTTATCACAAGACACTACACTTCACCTTGCATAATCTTGTGAAAATACCTGGTGAATTTAGTGGATCCACATCTAGATGCCTCTATCCATATAATAGAATGTCAACCATTAGAAATCACAATGGGGAGGTATTTGGAAGGTTGATGGTTCAAGATGATCCGTCACAATTCTTATTCTTGTTCTTATTTTATAATTGCAATGTACTCTTTATATCTATACATCTCTCATATTAAGCAAGATTGAATGAAACATTATAATATTAAAGTAAATCAATTAAATTTGTTTCACATTTCTAGTTGTGGGATCTTCATTCCTAGCCACTATCTATATAAATAGCCATAACAACCCATTAATTTCTATTTGTGAGTATAGGTATCATCTATTTTCTAAAGTCTTCCACTTTGATTGTGGGATTTTTTTTTTATGTTTTATTTTCTCTTTCTCATAATTTATAAAATTCATCCTTCATGAGAGAGGCTTGTCCCCCAAACCTCCTTGGATCCGAATTATTATATTACAATAATTCCCATTAGGTGAATATCAATATCAGACACATGCATTTCTCCATTGTTGTAGTCATGGGTAAGACAAGCAAGAAGGAAAGTAACCCCTAGAAGAAATTGTCTCTTGTAGCATATATGGATTAGATTAATCACTTTCTTGATGATGTACAATATATCCAATACCACAACCAATAGTTGCAATATAGTATCTCATTAAAGGATAAAATATTCAATATTGTCATGGAGTGGCTAAGAGATCTCATGTCACTCAATGCTTAGACCATTGACCTTATATTTGAATGTATTTCTCAAGCTACATATAGATGCACTTAGCCTAAAAAAAGATAAAACATGATCTCTACAAAAAATAAGAGGGACTCATGCACCTTGAGTGTAAGTGCATATATTTCTTAGTGCCTAATCAATAATAAATTGACACATCACCAAGCTTAATTTAAAATTGTAATGCATTAACTATGAAATATGAGAATATGGTAAGCCCCTACTATTCCTCACAATCTCGTTTCATTATTTTGTTTACATTTTTTAGAAACACACAAAGTAATTGATTCCAAGTTACTAAATAAAATGGGTTATGAAGTGTTAGGCTTTGGCAAGGATGACCAAGGCACTGAAAATTACCTTAAAATGGAGATGAGACAATACAACATTTTTTGGGTTACACAAGTTATTGCACAAGAAAGGAAGTTTTTCTAATCTACTACCTATATTCTATCACCAATAAATATTATACATCATGCTCTAGAAGTTGAGGTGCCTTCACTTGCATGACAACCAACTCTAAACCAGTAAGAACTTTGTGTGGACCCAAGTAGTATGTAGCACATTAGCAAGTTTATTTTCTTAGTGCTCTACATGTCAGGAACCTCATACAAGTTCAAAGACAACAATCATTCAGGTTACAAAACAACCATGTGAAAATTTACATGCATCTCAATGGTAACCTAGATAATACAAGTGTAAAGTACAACACATGGTTCAATTGCACTAGATAGGATGAAATTCTTGATGGAAACACACAATGCACTATTTTGTTGCATTAAGTGATTACCAATGTAGAGTTAATACATCTAAAAAGTGTTGGGATATTCATCCTTGTGCTCTTTTTGGAAGAATAAACCATTCCTAGTCCACCTGTTACTCCTTAGTCATTCTTGCACAAAGGACTCATATTTGTTGAAACTACATAATGGGTGGATAGATCTTGAAAATTGGGGAAAGGTTACCTCTTCACTCCAATGGTCTTATAAGTAGAATTATTGTCACATCAATAATGTACTAAATAAAAACACTTCATGTTATACATCCATGAATACACTAATCTTTTCATAGCATGCATATTTTTTTAATACATTATATACCAACACACTCTCAATAATCATGTTGCATTAGGAAACATATGAGTATATGTACATCTTTTTTTTATGACATCTAAATATAAAATTCCGCTTTAGGGATTAGATTCAATGTTGACATTGTAGCGGTTCTATAATTTAGGATTACAATAGATGTAATATAAACTATTGTTCTTTAAGAAAGGTCAAATGCTCCACATATAGTTGCAAAAGAGATCACTCATCTTTTACACATTTATGCAATATTTATAGTACAACCCACTAGTCACATGTAGTTGGAATTTTCCAAGTCAACAACCATATTGTTCCTTGCACATAATCCCTACATAACATTAGCCTAACACAATGTAATATCCTTATATTTTGTATAACACAACAACATTACACCTCTTCTAGTAACCCTGCATACCTTTAATTCTAATTTTGGAGGATTCCAAAGTGTTTTTTAGAGCACAAGAAGCATTATCGCCAAACCTATGGAAAAGAAAACTTCTAGAGCATGAGGTGAGATTTTTAAAAAGGTAGCATGGTCCAATATTAGAGCATATCTAGGAAAGTTAGCTCTACATTTGTGACATCATCATTTTTTTCATTTTTTAATGTTTCATTTGTTTGGCACACCCCAAGGTAGTTCACAACTACAAAGATATCCAAAATTTCTTCTATGCAACAAAATATGCATCATCATTTTATAATAATTGCATAATCTCCTAAAGCTTTACTCAACTTGTTAGCACACTCTAAAGTCGGCACAAGTCGTAAAGGAAATATTGTGCCTATACAAAATTTCATGCATGTTTGATCACCATATGCAGCATATGCACCTTTATAGTACCTCAATGACACCTATAAAGACTTTTTACTTATTTTTTCTTCTACAAGCCTTGAGAGGCATTTTTCCCATGCTCGTACATCTCAAGTAGCCTATGCACCAACATAATAGTGTATACCACTCATATAGACTTATATAATCCTTGTGAATTTTCATAGCATCATGAACACAATGCAAGAACCTAAATTACTTCATGTGCTATAACAAAAACCTTTCCATCCATTCATGTTCTCACATAACACCCACTTGTCATTGTGTACCATTGTACATGACCATGTATATTATTTTATCATTCACCATCACACACAACCATGTGCAGAAGTCTTTTCCATAATGTGCTACCATAAATACTTAGCACATTACTCACCATGCACCACCACATATAACCTTGCATAATATCATGAAAACACTTTTAAAATTTGGTAGATCTACACATTGATGACTTTGGCCATGTAACATGATTTTGTCCATTAGGAGTCAGAACCAATGACTGGTTGGAAGGTCAAGGTTTGAGGATGTTCCATTAAATTTTTTGTTCTTATTATGTAATTGTAGCATGCTATTTATATCAACATGACTCTCACATTGAACATGACCAAATGGTGCATATTGTGTAATCATAATCAAACCAACTAAATGTGTTTTGATCATGAGAATATTCATTCCTGTCCATGATCTCTCTAAACAACCATCATGTTTTATTCATTTTATATTATTAAAAGAAGCAAAACGTATTTTATAAATATTTCCACTTTGATTATGTAATTATTTTATTGTGTTTGGTTTTCCCTTTTGCATAATCTATAAAACCCATCCTTCGTAGGAAGGGTTTTTTCTCAATATTTCTTAGGATTTAAATAATTGGAATTAGAAAAAAGATTACACCAT
This sequence comes from Sequoiadendron giganteum, assembly GCA_007115665.2. Taxonomy (NCBI): domain Eukaryota; kingdom Viridiplantae; phylum Streptophyta; class Pinopsida; order Cupressales; family Cupressaceae; genus Sequoiadendron; species Sequoiadendron giganteum. Next base: position 780,387,868 of record CM021100.1, on the reverse strand, counting down.
CTTTCATCGGTTTGAAAATAAATGCCATGCATGCACATAGATCTCCATTGTTGAAGTCACGAGCAAGGTGGTAGAGAAGGAAACTAACCCTCATGCGAGAGAGGGGATGCACACAAAGATGGGGAGCTAAAAAGTGACCAAAAATATTTTAGAGGAAAAATAAAGATAAAAAACTCACATTAAGCCTCATACACATTATGAATGTGAGTGTATTTAGGCTTGTTAAAATGAGCTTAAATGCACTCACATAATATTCTATGTGTTATGTTTGATTAATACCAAACATAAAAAGGGTTGAGGTTGGGACCTTATTTTTATTTTTATGTTGATACAAAGAGAATAATAGAAGTGTGAAATTGTGTGTATGTGTTTCATAGTGAATCAATCCCCATTAACAATGCATCGACATTAAAGAGGTAATTTAATATCATTTTTTGTTAGATTTAGATAAGATAAAGTAATTTTTGCTTAAATTGGTTATGATTGGTTAAATTTTTTATGTTTAGTTAATCAAAAACCTCTTCCTCCACCTCAAGCCCATCATTCACCTAATTAAGAGAAAATTGAACAAAACCTTCCTTAAACTCCTTAATTTTTATCCATCATGTAGAAATGTAACAAAATATTATAGGACAAGTCAAACACAATAAAAATGATCTTAAAATATTTATATAAACCTTAATAAATCCCAATGCCACAAGCACCCATTGACAAGATCTAGCAACATCCTTAAAATCTTAAATTGCTCACATTGATTTTATCATTGGTCAAATTAACATATGGGCAATCTACAAAAAAATTATCAAGAATATTACACTATAAAACTATCTTATTATATGATGAAGGAAAAAATGGAAAAAAATTATGTGTATTATTTCTCAACCCAATAACTAATGCACCATTAGAAACAAGTTACAAAAATTCCCCAATCATTGATGCAAACATAACAAAAAATTAGGATAGGTGGTGGATAGTGTTTGACTAAGCTCCATGTAATAACTATGAGGTGCCTCAATATTTCTTGTAAAAAATATATTGCGAGTTTATCCTAAATGAGATCCTAAACTATTTAAAACATTGATATTCTTAGGGCAAGTGAAATAAATATTCTTAGAACTAGTTGAAAAGACCCCTTGGTCAACTATTTATTTTTCATATCACAATCCCTTCAAATGTGAAAGACAATGTAGAGGTTCAAACTCTACAACCTATTAGGTCATTGGCACAAAATTTGGTTGAACATAGCATGCATTTATCCTAGGAAGATGAGTGTGAGCCTTTGAGGTGTGAGGTATCACCACTCATTTATTGATCTTGTGAGGCTTTTTGTAGTTATGAGCCATAGGATTTTGTAATGAGGTGCATGGCATAGGGTGTGTATGTTGATGAGGATTCTCCACACCTTGATTATGCCACACAAGATGAGCCACATTATAACTTTATGTTGGAGACTATGGTCATCACTTGTGAGACCTCACCTTTTCGTGATCCTCTTGAGTCTATGTGTCTTTGATGTTTCTTGTCCAAAGTTTCATGTGCTTATATGTTTGGACATTATACATGAGTTTTATGAGTGATGGTTGTCCTATACATCAATGATGTTCATATGCTTGGTTGTTATTGGATATGGTTAACTAAATAATTTTATCTAACTAATAATTATTGTGATTTCTTTGTGATAACCAAATGAGTTCTTTTCATTGATTGTGTAAGTATGTGTTGATTGAGATGTCCATTTATGTCGGTTTATTGGTTATATGTTGATTTACTGAATATAGTTGTAGTGTTATTATGTTTATCAGATGGATTATAATGTTGGTAAGGGTTGTTGAGATGATGAATTTTATTATTAGATAGAATTATTATTAAAAAAATACATAATGTGAATGTGTGAGTAGGTGTTATTGTGGAGATGAGTTTTGATATGTTAATGTTTACTTGTGATGGTTATTGATTTAAATCATTTCTATGTGATTTCCTAGATGATTATTTTAGATCAGAAATTTTGAAAAATAATATTTATTTTCAAAGTGTTAATTTAATATTTTTGTCGACTATTATTATTTATATGATATACTAATACCTTTTGTCGAGTGAACAGGTAAATTTTTCCAATGGTGGTTGGGGTCACAAAGCTAGTTTTTTGTTATTTTCAATGTAAAACCCAACCTTGTATCATATGGATCACTAAGGTCTTATGGTTTATATTTTGAAATATTATGTTGTAGTTGTTATGCAAATTTTGTATAAATATGAAATTCTATTTACTGGTCTTTTGATTTTCTTGAGTGTGTTTTATTCCTTCATGATTTTTTAAGTACCTTTATAAGGTTTAGATTTTATTTTTATGGTTTAAAAAGGTTCCTAGGTGTAGGACCTATAGGTTAAGGGTTAAATTTTATTATAAAACACCTTAAATGGAGTTTAGAACCCACTCTACTTACCCACTTTTGAAAAGTGGAAAAAATTAGTGTTGGTTGGGTAGTTTAGGTGGTTAAGTAAAGGTAGTTTATTTTCCCCTTGTATTTATTCTTTCTCCTTGAGTGGAGAGGGGGATTTTTCCTTGTGAGTTTATTCTTTTTTTTTTAAGGGTTCTCGTTAGGAAAGGAAAATTCTTGGTGGAGAAAGAGAAGGATAGAGGAAGAAAATATGGAAGAAATGGCTTAGAGGGAGAGGCTTCCATAATTTAGATAGAAAATTTCATGTTAGGGTCTAAAGTCTTTTATTAGATTTTTGTTTGATGTGTAAAGGAATATTTGGAATGTTGATTTTTGTTTGTGAAATCTATGCAAAATTTAATATTAAATCTTTTGTGATATTTATTGTAAATTGTGTGTTGACGGTTTTTCTTGGTTATGAGTTCTCACCTTGTTTAGGTTTTTACATAAATAACCATTTACGTGTTTAAGGTGAAGAAATAAAAATATGTGAATGAAAAATTATTGTAATGTGGAAGGTATTTTATTGTGAATCTTATAGGGTGTAAAATTGTTGATGAATCCATGTGAATAGGGGTTGTAAGTGCATGGGAAGAGCTATGTGACCGTAGCTAGGGGTTGGGTTGAATATCAACCCTATGGTTGGGTGGAGAGTCATTGGCCATGTGATTTTTCCTTCTTGTTGTTCTACTTTCAGATCCATATATTAAGAAAGAAAACTATTTTGTGATCACCAAATCTATTGGAAGGATACATGTGGACTATTGTAATACTTGTAAATTTTAATGAATTCCTTTGTTGATTTATGGAGTAGGATCTCCATGTCGAAACAAGAATATGATGTGCTTTGTTAAATTGGGAAAAACTAAAAGAGGGATATGTTTGTCACAATTTTGCTATAGGTTGTGTAGATGAAAGTTTGTATTTTTATTTTCAAGTACTACTAACTACTTTTCATTTGATGTTTGAAGAAAAAGAATATAGACTTTCTTTAAAAATTAATTAGAGAAATATTAATGTTGGGAAAGTACTAAATTATATTGATATAATACGATTTATGAAGTTTAAAAGAGAGAAAAGAGAATTGTTCTTTGACAAATTTCATATTGGACTATGAAATTTATTTATGGTCTTTAATTAAAAATAAGTATAATTATATGTGTATATATAGTAATATATGTAAAATATGTATTTATATACTTATATTTTAATTAATTATTTACTTTACACACACACACACACACACACACACACACATATATATATATATATTAATATTATATATTATATATAAATATTAATATTATATATATATTAATATTAATTTTATAAATATACATAAATAATAAATTGTATTTAATTTAAATTGAATAGATATTAATATAAAATTATGAATGTTAATTTTAAAAATTATTAATAAAATCAAATAGAGCCGACCATGGGGCCGTTGGGAGCAAGAAGGTCGCCCCCCAATACAAAATATTAGATTTGAAAAAAAAAATATATATATATATATATATATTATTTCAAAAAAATAGATATAAACATGAATATTTAAAACTAAAGTCACAATTGGAAATCTTCTAATAAAGTCTTTGAACTCTTCAAATTTTCAACTCGTAATGTCACGAGAAAACAAATAATTCAAATTGAGACAAATGAACATAAAAATTTAAGATGAAAACTAATTTGGAGGAAAATGGAATTGCAACAAAGAGAATAGTGTGATATTAAAATAAAGGTAGAGTAGTTATAAGTTAGTTGTGTTTAAGAAACTAATGTTAGTTGAGTTGTGAACTGAAACTAAACTTGATTTGTGATGGAATATTGAATTTTCATTTTGAGTAAGGAATGAATTGTACAATACAACCTTAAAATTACCAAACTAAACATATTTTGGATATAAGTAATTAATAACAAAATTCAATAGACATCCTGAAAAATATGTAATGATGTTGGGTGGGGTCCTACTTTTTTGCTGACTTTTTGTTGTGGACTTGTTGTGGTTGGGTTGTTATGCTTTAGTTGATTGTATCTTTCATTTCAACTGCTTTTTTGTGTAAAGGGTTTTGGGCCCCTTCAAAACCCATTTTTTACCTCTAATCAAAACAAAACTCGATAGACATGATTTTATTTGTATAAATAATTTTCCACTTTTAACATCTTTTGTGTTATAAACATAGTTATATATAGGATTATATGGTTTAATACTAATTAGATATTTCATTGCTTGTTTATGCATTGCCATGCTGTTCATAAGTGTTGCATAAATACTGGTTACATTTTAGTAATATAGTATACAATAGTTAATTTTGAAAATTATCACTTATCTAAGTACACTCAATCATTAATTTTGTTAGGAATATTGAAATAAAGGAGGGGTTAAAATTTATTCAAGCAAGAAGAAATACAAAGAAGGGGCATCAACGGCCCTATCAAGATCCACTAAGTGATCCAACTGTTGAGACAAACCTATAGGTAATTAGTCCTTCTCCCTAATATTCCATTTTTGCATCTGCTCAGAAGCCCATTTAGCCAGACAATCTACCACACCATTCCACTCCCTAGGGATGTGAGTAAAGGTAACAGACTCCAAAGAATCACACAAATGAAGAATCTGGTTAACCACTAGCACCAACCTCCAACTAACATCCTGAGAGTACTGTCGGTCAGCAAATGCACCACCACTTGTGATTCAATTCACAGATGAGACATCTCTAGCCAAGAGCACAAGCATGCTCGACAGCATACAATATAGCTAAAGCCTCCATCAAATTATTGGTATGATGACCTTTGAACACCGAAAACAAGAATTGAATAGTCCCCATGCTATCTATGCCCATGCCACCAATGCCAGTAGGACTAGGGTTGCCACACAAAGACTCGTCTGTATTAATTTTCAAACTGCCAGGTGGAGGAGGACTCCATCTCCCCACCCTGTTGATCTTCCAAAGAGGGTGGTTGCATCTCTTCCTCATGAGATGGCAGCGTGGAGGTGGAATATGGAGCTTGGTAAAACAATGAGCATCAACAGGATCCACGACCTCTGAAAGGTCACACTTTGCCAAAACTGTTTCCCCCAAAGAGTGAAGAATCTTCCACCACAGATGTTGGGACTCCAACAACTTGTCTTCAAAGATCCGGCAATTCCTCTCCAACCAGATATGCCAAAGAATAAAGGAAGGACCAAGCGCCCAAGCAACCTAAATAAAGGAGGATTTGACAGGGGCCTTGCCCCACCTATCAAAGAACTCATCCAAAGAGGTAGCATGCCAGCAAGCTTGATTCCACAAATGCCAAATATGTCTATAAAAGGCACATTGGAAGAAGAGATGAGAGACACTCTCTTCACTCGCACGACATAACACACAGAATGAGGGGCCCTGAAAACCCCACTTGCATAGATTATCCCAAGTAAGACACCTATTATGTGCCATCAACCATAAGAAAAAATAGCATTTGGGCCAAGAGAATTTGTACCAGACATGCTTCCACCAGGAAACCTAACTGTCACCGAAAGTTCGTCGCACCAACTCACCATACCCAACAGAAACAGAAAACTTGCCAGACAAATCATTACTAGCCCAAGCAAGAACATCATTCCCATCCAAGGTAGTGCAGTCATGAGACTCCAGAATGTGAGCCAATTTAGCCCTAGCCTCCGTAGAACCTCCAGGAGGCCATTTAGAAGGAAGTTTCCATCGGAATTGGACAACTCGCCCACAATCGAGAGCAATCTTATAATGACCAACAGTGTCCCAACCAGCAACAGTAAAAATATCACAAAGGGGATGAAGGTGAGGATGAGTAGAGAGGATAGAAGGATGACCATCCCACAAATCAAGCCAAAAAAGAGCTTGCAATCCTAAATGACATATCCAAAAGAGACCATTCTTAACCAAGTGAGCTCCAAGTTTTAGGGTATTCCAAATCATAGAACCACTGCCAACCAAAGGAAAGCGAGGAACATCAAACACATTAGCATCCTTAAGATACTTAAGGGTGAGAATATGGGCCCAAAGTTGATCTTGGCTAGAGCACCAATGCCAATATAACTTAGCAGCAAGATCTTGCCCATTCAAGATTACAGATCTTAAGCCAAGGCCACCCTCTTCCTTAGGCCGACACACTGTTTCCCACTTCACCAAAATCCATCTTGAAGATGATAAGTTACCATTCCATAGAAATTGATGAGATAGAGCATCAAATTCCCGAAGAAAATACATAGGAGCAGCTTGAACAAAACACCTATAGGTAGGAAGGGCTTGAATAACAAACTTCAGAAGAGTCAAGCGAGCAGTAGAAAATAACCAACAGTGAGTCCAATGTTTCACCTTTTGTCGTAACTTGTCAAGCAGAATCTGCTAGGAGGACCTGGGATGTCTACCAATAGTGAGAGGGATTCCCAAATAAACAAAGGGAAGAGTCCCAATCTGAAACCGCAAAATGTCAGCAATATGTCGTTGAATGGCCAAAGGAGTGTTGAAGAATAAAATAGAAGATTTATGCTCATTAACTTTCTGACCAGAAGTAGCAAGGTAAATATCCAAGGCACGTCTAAAGGACTCAGCTTCCCTAAGATGAGCCAATCCCATAAGCGCAGTGTCATCCACGAATTGGAAATGTGAGAGTTTTGGTAAACTGTTACCCCATTGCCACCCATGAATCAATCCTTGAGAGGCTTGAAGCTTAAGAAAACGGCCCAAACCCTCAGCCATAATAATATATAGATAAGGGGAAAGAGGATCCCCTTGGCGAAGGCCCCTAGACACAGCAAAAGGCTTAGAAGGTTCTCCATTCATAATAACAAAAAATGAGGTAGAAGTAACACAGCTCATGGTCCAACTCACCCAATCAGGACTAAAACCAAAAGCTAGGAGAATTTTATGAAGAAAACTCCATTTGACTCTGTCGTAAGCCTTGGCCATGTCTAACTTAATGAACATAGATCTAGCTTTAGAAGTTTCCATAGAATGAATAACCTCAGAGGCCACCACCACCCCATCAAGAATTTGTTTTCCAGCCACAAAACCACCTTGTTCATTAGAGATCACCACAGGAAGACAAGTTTTGAGCCTCTCAGCAATCAGCTTAGTGATTATCTTATAAACCACATTACAAAGAGCAATAGGTCGAAAAAATTCAAGTTTATCCGCACCTTCCTTCTTGGGTATGAGAATCAAGAAAGTAGAATTTGTAGCCCTAATCATCTACTTACTACAAAGGGATTGTTGAACTTCCTACAAATCAAGATTGATGATATCCTAGAAATCTTGATAAAACTCAACCGGGAAACCATCCAAACCAGGAGCTTTGCCTTTATTCATCCCAAACACAGCCTCTTCTAGTTCCGGCAACGAAATTGGATGAGTGAGAGAATCATTCATTTTAACTCATAGAAATAAATAAATGATCCTAGTTGTCATTTTCACGAAATTATTATCTTTCACATTTAATTAACAAATTGAAATCATTCAACTTATCTTTAGCAACCATCTTTTTCAATGACTATTGTTAAAAATAATGTTCAAGTGCTTGTCATTGAAATAGCCTTGGTTGTTATCTCTAGATAGGTTATCATTATTCAAAGATATTAGGTTATCATTCTCTTTTCTTGAATTACATTAGATACCAATTCAATCATTTGATACTGAAGTTCAAAGAATACCATGGTAATTGTTATGCCTTGCATAACCACCCCATCTTTTGCCTTGGTCAAAATGGGTCCCCCTTTGTTAATTTTTATCTCTTGTTGTTTTCAAACAAAGTCTGGAGTCTTTTTGCTTTCAACACTTTGTTTATTTTGGTTTAGTCTGTCAGAATCGAAGCCGGAACCAAATTGAGTTCTGAAACCACAATCAAAACTCATTTCGAGCCCCATCCCAATAGTCTTTCTTTTGGCCTTTTGTTTTGTCTTCATCGGACTCAGAGCCGCAGTGGGTGTTAAGTTGGCATTTATTGAAAATTGCAAAATCAAAATCCATCCCGTCTTCGCCTCCGCTTTTTGAACTTTTGTTTTACTCTAATTATTTTTGTTAGGTTTCTTTATTACGATCTTTTTCTTTTATTTTCTTGAGTTGGGTTTTGTTTTCTGCTTTATCGGCGGAACTGGACCTGGAACGGGAACGAAGTTAGGAAATTTCTTAAGTTTCTGAATCAGTTCCATTTCGATTTCGCCCCCACCGCTGTTGGGTCGTTGAATTTTTGACTGAAGTCGCACTGTAGTGAACTGTTGGTTCTCTTTCAGTTTCGACTCCGCCTAACTGCATTTAATGCATTAATGACAACTGCTCGCGTAGGTAGAAATTCCCATTTTTACCTTCATTAAGGATTAAACGTATCATTATTATCATTAATAAGAGATTAAAGAGCAAGGAAGAGCAACGACGAAGTTCATTTGAGCGAATCGATTGAAGGAGGAGAAGATTATTGCTTGTGAATCAGTTCAGAAGGTTAGCTGGGCTCTTTTGTGTTCGAGGTAGGGTTTCTTATTGTTGTTGTTCTTCATTTATTTACTGTTGCATTTTTGTGTTTGCTCGTGCTTTGAATCATTTCGTTTTAACGAATTCATGGTTCTTGGTATGTTTGTTTAAGTAGGTTCTTGCTTTATTTTGTTTGTCTGGTTAATTCTTTGTTTCTTTTGCTTTTGTTTTTGGTTCTTTGTGTTTTAGGGCACGGTCACTTTCACATTTTCGTCGTGATCGCATCGTGCTATTTTGATTTGTAGTAAGTTAGATTAAATTGAGGTTTTAAATGGCGTTAGTTAAAATTAGGGATTTATAGTGAGGTAGATTAAATTCATGTTTTTACAGTGAGTTAGGGTTAGTTGAGTCTCATTTTTACTTAGGGTTTTGTCGTGCATTCAATCTAGTAAAATGGGAAGGGTTAAATTGTGCCCTAGTTTTATCATGTTTTCTAGATTAGGGTTTCATGTGTTCTGTGATCACATTTAAAAGATTAAAATATGATGCCCTAAAATACAGTCGCCCCTGGTCATATGAGGATGGTTCTATCGAGTTCCAAGTTAGCCCCATGTCGTTTTGAAAATTGCCTAGTTTGAAACCATGAAGTTCTACATTAAATTGATGAAGTCATTTATGATGTCATGGTCAGCCTGGGCGGAAGCAGGATCGGAATCGATTTTGAACTTGAAAATTTATGTTTTCCAAAAGGTATCAATTCCATTTCCATCCCGTCTTCGGCTCCACTTATAGTGAGAATCCTTCCTTTCAAAATAACGATAACCTAGACAGAAGCGGAATCAGAACGAAATAAGGATATGAAATAGAAAATCTGAGGAAAACCAAGTTCGTTCCTATTCCGGTTCCGATTCCAGTTTTGATCACATTTTCAGTTCCGACTCCAAGCCCGCTTCTTGTTAGTAGAGTTACCATTCCAGTTTTGACTCTGATCCTGATAGTGTGTTAAAAGAGGTTGTTTAGAATATGTTTCTTCCTGGTTCTGCCTCTGATGTATACATGAAAGGTATGGTTTTAAAGCATGTTTTATGATGATATTTAGAGATCTAATTAGAGGTTTTTGTGGAAGGAAAGCTAGAAAATGTCAGGAACATCAGGAGAAGCTACTCAAAGGAATCGGCCTACAAGAACATCAAAGGTAGTGCCTAAACCAAAGAAAATCAAGCCTGAACAATTGCCTTATACCTTGAGGTATAATCACAGGAGTCCTGTTATCAAAGTCAGCAAAGTAGAATCAGATTGGTCGAACATCACCGATACCAATTTGGGCCAGTACAATTTTGAAGAGCTATATGCAGACACCTTTGCAGAAAGGAAAGATGTAACAGGAAGAACACAAAGAATTGTTGATTCTGGCTTGGCCCATATTACTATGTTCCCTCTATCAATCTAGTGCCTGGAGTTGATCTTGACAGTAGCTAGTGCCTACAATCCTGTTACCAGACAATGCATGGATTCCCAAAACAATGTGATTATTGATCTTACTCCTCAAGCATTGCAAAGTATATTCAATGTCCTGGATCCTAATAACTTGGTGCAACTGGATGAGGCAGAGGCCTTGGAGAAATATAGTAAGTATAAAGACTCCAATAAGTCTCATTTGAACAAAAAGTGGTTGAAGACAGAAAAGAAGTCTCTAAGCAAGCTTGCAGACTAGCCAAAGAGGGTAGATTTCTACAAAGAGGTATCAGATATAATCATGATGTTGTCTAGAGTTTTTGGGAAGAGAGATACATTTCGGTTCAAGGAGTGGATGTTTCCTTTCATCCAGACAATCTTAAATGGAGGCCAGCAGTTTGATTGGCCAATGATTGTGTCAAATGTTATTCATGATCAGCTAACCAACATTAGATAGACTAAGTGTTTCTTTATGACCTATTATATTGTGTATGCAGCAGCAAGGTTGGGTATCTTCCCAGGTTTAAACAAAGTAGGGATAATGGGAGTCTTGGATGGACAGAAGAAAGTGTGGGAGCACTATGACCAGTTGTCTCTACAAGTTTCTGAGACTCAATTCAGAAGAGTCAATGATGCATTTATATATGTAGTCATCAAGCAATTGAATGGAGATGCAGGGTACAGGTTGAGTCAAGAAGCCATGGCATTCATTGCTAAATGGGGATGTTGGTACATTCAATACCCCAAATTCACATATTTCAGGTTAGCTGGTTTTGAAGGCCATCCACATCTACTTCCAAGGTGTTGCAATAATAGGATAGTGCTAATGGAGTTTGTATATCAGGCTCTTGGAGTTAATGCTCCGTTTGGAATAAAGCATAAAACAGGATGTCACAAATTCCCCATGAAGTTGGGTGAGTATGGCTGTCAGCACTTGGTAGGAGCAAAGGTGGTCTATAGTGAATTGATACAGTTGAAGTTAGGTTTATACACAGCTCGTAGGCACTTTGATCCAAAGGGTAAGATGTATGATTTGTTACCTTCTGTGTTTGACAAGCATTTTAATTTGTTAGAAGACTTCTAGAGTGACCGACAAGATGAGTATGATCTAAGAAATAAGAATTATGAAAGATTATCTGTCTCACTCATGTTAGAGCTTGGTGTTAAAAATAACATTCCTAACACATTGGTGGATGATGGAATTGCATTGGATCCATCCTATGAAGCTTTGAACATTGGCACCAAGAGTCTGGATCCAATTGACTAGGATGCTGAAGAAACTATTGACATAAAGCAAATAGGTAGGACAGTCTTGGATCAAAGTGTTAACTAGTTGGTGTTAAGAACCAAAGCGCCTCAAGGACCCGCTCCTAAAAAGGGTAAGGGATACAAAAGGATCAAAAGGAAGACACCTCCCAACGAGCCATTGGAGTTCTTTTCCCCAGACATCGAAGAGATAGAACTTGAGGCGATAGATGATGAAGAGGAAACACAAGAAGGGGATGTTCAAAAGGGATCGACTGTTTCAACACCTACATTAGGTGAATCATCCGCACAAGTCCCACTTGCAAAGAAGCAGAGTAAAGAAGTTCAAAAGGGAGCTCTTCATAGTATGGTTGAAGCTAGAAAGGGAAAAGAAGTGGAGAAGGAAATTCATGATGTTGGGACACGTTCAGATGAGACTGTGTCAAAAAAAGATATGCAAGAAAATATGCCTCTAGAGGAGGATACTGAGCATATTTTGACACCAGAGGATCAATGGAAGTTGTTTGAAGAGGCGAAGAAGGATTCTGATGCAAGGGTTGCAGCCTTAGAGAAACAAAAGGAAATTGATGCCAAGGCACAAGTTGATGCTATACTGCACCAACAACAATTAAAAGCCAAACAAATTGAAGCTAAGACAGCAACTGATGAAGTAAAGAGACAAAAAAGGAAACAAGAACATGAACTCAAGGTTAAAGAAGAGAATGACAAGTTGGAACTAATACAAAAGATTCATGACCTTGAAGAAGAGAAGGCAAGAAATCGGAGGGAGAAAGAAATCTTGGTTGCCAAGTTAAAACTTGTTGAGGAAGCTCACCAAAAGGAAGGAGAAGCAGATTAATTATGAAAGGAAAGAGAGGCCGAAGAGTTGGTTAAGAAGCAAAAAGAAGAAGAAGTAAAGGCAAAAAAAATTAAGGCTTTAGAGGTTAAAAGGCTAGAGAAAGAAAGCTTTAGAAAAAGAGAAACAAGAAAAAGAAGCTCTAGAGAAGGACAAATTGGAAAAGGAAAGAATAGAAAGGGAAAAGGTGAAGAGAGATTGATTGGAGGAAGAGAGGTTGAAGAAAGAAGAGGAAGATAAAAAGATACAAGAACAAAAGGATAGGGAAGAGGCTGAAAGGCTTGTGCAGATGCATATAGTGCAAGAACAACAAGAGAAATCAAGGGTTGATTCTAAACCCCAAGATCATGTGCAGCCACCTTATACTACTATGGCCTCTTCTTCTTCTATGATGACTACTGCTCCATGTGCTCCCACTTGGCTAAAATTGGACCTGCAGAAAAGAGCGGTAACACCTTCACAACCTCTCAATTGGGAGGATATGATGAAGGAGATTGAACAAGAGAGGCCTAAAAAGAAGGCCAAGATCCTACACTCTACCAGACTCACAGAAAAAGGAGAGATTGTTGTTGAGTGTGCCATGCCCATGACAGAAAAGGAGGTAGGGAACATGTAGTTAACAAATTATCAGCTGAGTACTATCAACTTGGGAAGGCCCACTAGAATCAGCAGATGAACCTAATTGATGTAGTGGCTTCAACAACCAAGTCAAGAATGATAAAAGATAAACAAAAGAAAGATGAGCTTAAGGCTTAGTTGGATCAATTACATTCATTTTTGAAAAGTGTTTCCTCTTCGAGATTACAATAGGTAATGGCCATTGAGACTCCTATTTTGTTAAGCAAAAAGGAGGTAGATGATTTGGTGCAGGTAAGGGGCAAAGCGGAGATGGTAGATAGATGGGTAGACAAGTTGAATCAGGAAGTAGGTGAATTTTTGGTTGAAGTTTTTGAGGTTATTAAAGGGATAGAAGAGTTAATAGGGGAAATGCAGCAATATATTGAAGCATCGGAGAAACAAGAAGAGGAGTATAAAGAGTATAGTCAAAAATTGGAGAAGGTTAGTACATTGCCTTTGACTACTCTTCTTGAACAATCAATACTTGAGGAGGATAATAAGGATTTTGTGGAGAAGACCTCTCGTATACTCCGATTCAGGAAAGATTTCTTGTGTAAACATAGGAATGAGGTTCAAGATGTTGTTAATAATCTGACTGAACAGTTTGAAGAGTTGGAGGTTGTTATTGCTATCATAGTGGATGTAAATGTATTAACAAAGGAAGGCATGTCTTTGAGTCAGATAAAAGAGAAATGGGATGAAATATTTAGAGGACTCATGTAGAAAGGGGATGATGGAGAAGATCTAATGATAGATCGACTAATGGATGTCAAAGAAGAGATAAAATCTACTAGAAGAGAGTTGACAAAGATAAAAGATATGAGAGGGTTTGCTGCACCAGAGTTGGAGCGAATCAAATTTGAAGATAGTTGGGTTGATGGGCCAGAAATAGATATATTATAGCAAGTCTTCACCAGTTATGATGAGTTCATTGCAGATCCAGCTTCACATGCATAAATCTCTTGCATGCATGACTTTCTTCTTCTTTGCATGTTGCATGCAACACTGACAGTTTTGAAGCGCATGACCTTATTTCTCTTCTATTTTCTATTCTCCACTTTAACTAAATGTCTAATGTAAGAACTCAAGATCAAATTGATCTGAGTTTCCAAGAGAGTTTTAGTTCCTAAAAGGGTGGATGACCTAAAATAGAAGTGGAGTTCGAATTTTTGTATATCTATAAATACCCTTTGGGTATCATATTGTAAGGGTCGGCTAATTGAGAATAGAATTGACTTACCTGATATTAGGAGATAGAATTTTGTAGTGATTACTGAGATACATTGTCACTAGATACTTTACAATTAATAAAATTACAAGTTTACGCAATATGGTGTTAGAATTGAGTTGTTTTATTTGATAAGGCTAATAAGTTATAATCTATCTGAATGCCAATGATTGTGCTGAAGCATGAAAGTTTCTTATGTGATGAAAGTCATTAAAAGAAACCAGATTTAAGGATTATCTTGTTAGATTATCATTGAATTAAATTTATTGAAGTCTGTTGATCTATAATCCTGATGATGAATGAATGTGTGTTGTTTTGAAATCCTTGAAGTATTTGTGATGTGTAATTGTGAAGTTAATTAAGCACCTAAAATGCATGTAATGTCATAGATTATTCTATAGATTGTGTCATCTTATGGTTTTTTGATCTAATTGTAAAAACATTCATTGTTGAAGATATATGTCCGGATGCTAGATAAGTTTTGTTCATTTTTACTGGTTTACCCTATGATCCATCTTTTTCTTTTGTTTGAAACCCCATTGATTTACTAAAACAGTTCAGTAAAATAAGTCATTGCTTGCATTCGTTGTTACCAGCACAGGCCCCTTGAATATTACAATTGCATGAACCGATTGAGTGACACCAGACAGTTGAGAACCAACTACCAGGACCTTGGGGGTTAGGCTACTATATGTTGTCTTTCTTTTTCAGGAGAAATAGAGTAGAAATATTTTGTTTTAACGTTGTTTGTGTCATTTTCACCATCAACAGTAATTAGATATGATTGGTGAGTTTGAAAATAAAAATTAGTAAGTTCAAACAAGTTTAGGTAACGCTAACTAATACATGAGATTTATTTTTACCACTTTTATTTAATTCATGGAGAGGAACATTTGATTTAGTAAATGGTATAGAAAAAAGGTAATTTCCTTAATGAGTAAGATTATTTTGTAGATTACTTCAATGTGTATTAATAATTCATAAATGTGGTTCAAACTATATTAAATTTAAATAAATAGTTATGGTAACTAAATCGCTTGATTGATCATATAACTATTTTGATTTATCATACTTGTTATAGTTAGTGATAATAATCTAATGTAGTTTTCTGAGGAGAGATATTGAAATGTTTGGTTTTAACTTTCATTTCTTAGGAGCCTAAAAATAAATACCCAATAGAATAAACCAATAAAAAAAACTTAAATGGGTTTGTAAAATATAATTTTTTAACTAGGTTAACATAAAAAGTGGGCATGACATCACCTATGCCTTATTGGAGGAGACCAAGTTGATATTAACTCAAGAGTAATTCTAAATAAATTTATATTTTATAATGTTTTTTATTTAATTTTAGAATTAACTATATTAATACATTATGAATGAAAAGTAATGAAAAATTATGTATTTATTTTAAAATTTCAAGGTCAATCAATTCATCCTACATCCAATTTCATCACTTCATTACATACTTTTTCAATCCCGAAAACTCATTAGGTTTATTTGTCATAAATTAGTAAATATATTAAGTTTCAATTTATTTTTCATATAGCAATGTTGATCTTAAAATAATATTTTGATGTTGAATAGGTGGATGTTGGACCTTTGATATTTAAACATATTGGTGGTAGTGATCATTTCTCTAGTTCTATTGAGGTAAGTTTTAGTATTTTTAATCATCATGTTATGTACTATATTTACATAATTTTCATTTTTTTGGTTAGATAACCTTGTTCTTGTTTCCAAGATGGGTGTTGTTACAAAAATATTATCTTCTAGGCCTCTTACACAAGTATAAGTCAATAATGTAAATTTCATTATAAATTTATTGTATTAACATTCATTTTTAGTCTAAACTACTTCTTCGCGATTGTCATAAGAGGAGGTGATAACTCTAATTCCTACATATTCCCTTGAGGATGATGATGAGAAGTAGAGGATTTTATTTAAAAGTATCGTGAATTTATAAAAAATAGTTTTTATACTAATATTTAGATTACATAAATATATTGATAGGTGGAGTTGTAAGCTAATTATGAGTATAGAAGGTTTTATTAGAAAATGGTGGTTGTCTGTGATGCAGAGAAAGGTGGAGTATGTGAATACAATCATAATTGAACAACTCTTCAAGTTCCAAAACCCCTAACTATGGTCGTTTCTCACACAACCTCTTTTTTCTCCTAGTAGCACATCAAACCATGAAATTTGGGCATATCTTTTAGAGAAGGCTGCAAAACCACTTACCCAACACCATTCTAGATACCCATTAGGCCTCTTTTTAACATATCCAAATTGGGACTAAGGTTATTCTATAACAAATCCTTCAAATTAGGTATGCTACGCTGCTCCAAGGCCAAATTAGGCCACTTTCCAAAGCAAGTGTATGAAATTCAAACACCGGTTTCTAAATCTCCACTCCAGAGGCTCTAACACATCATATAGGGCCCCCTTAAATATTTTTCATCACCACAACTCTTCACAAATTTGTTGTCACAACAAAATTACAATCCTACCTAGTTTCCTAAGCCTAACACATGAGGGTGCTAGGCTAGGGCTTGGTCAAATTCGCCCCAAACTCCATCTCCTGCTCCAACTAATAAAAAATCTCTAAAATCAATCTAAAACTCTCCATTCCACCGAGTTTGGCCAAGTTTCAATAGTGGAATGGACTGCAAAATATTATTTTTGTTCACAAACCCTCAAACCTGGGGTTTACAGACCGTTTTTCAGGAAAACACTACAAGCTACCTTCAACATCAATGAAATTCAATAAAACCAAAGCCAAATTATAGTAGATTAATTGCACCAGTTTCTCACATGTGTTTCAAATCATAAACCAACTGTACGGAGACGTACTATTCACAAAAACGATAGAAAACTTAGGAAATTAATAGAAAACAGAGCTTGTTTATTGTTTTTTCCACCAATATCACTTCCAGAAGAATTGAATCAAAGTTATTAGGCATATTTAAACTTGTTCAAACAAAAACCAATGGTCTCCAACCAATCTTTAAATAAATGATCGTTCACCTTCCTAAAAATGACAAAAATTGCAAAGTTGCACAAGCAACTTTTGTAACATTTTTGCAAAATTGATAAAATTAAACAAAATGACCCTATATGACTTGAACACACCAAAAATGGTCTCAATTAGACCTCATTACATCAAAAATGTGATTAAAAACATAAAACTCAACACTAGACACCTATTTACATCAATTGACCAAAATTGACATGGCGCTCCTGCACCATACACCCAGAGAGAAAAGAATCTCAGGTTCCTCCTAAGATCAGGTCCTGAACTATTTTGCCAAACTTCTCGATATCCCCTTCTGACATCTAGGTGGCATCTTCCATTGGTAAGCCTTGCCACTTGAATAGGCATTCATGGTAGACCTTGTGTCTTGTTCTCTTAGCTTCCCTTGTGTCCACAATGCATTCAAGCTCCAATGGCTCAGAAGGTGGTAGATCTTTGACCCAATCTTCATCAACACATGTACCTACATCCACAAATCCCTTGAAATAGTATAGGTCAGCAACATTAAAGATTGGAGAGATAGCAACTCCAAGAGGGAGTTCTATCTCATAGGCATTGGCCCCAAACTTATGGACCACTCTACATGGACCAATTTTCTTCATCAACAAATTGGTGTGCTTTCCCTTTGGAAACCTCTCTTTCTTCAAATGTGCAAGGACTAAGTCTCCCACCTTGAATTGAACATCCCTTCTTTTCAAATCAGCATGTCTCTTGTACTTTTCAACACTTTTTTGAAGATTTTCTCTAACTTGTTGGTGTATCTCCCTTATGGCCTCTGCAAATCCTTCTCCGTCAACACTCCTCTTCTCCATTCCACTCATATCTCTAAGCTCAAATACACCTCTAGGTTTCATACCATACACCACTTGAAATGGGCTTTTCCCAATGCTTCTATTGACTAAATCATTGTAGGCATATTCAGCTTGTGGAAGAACCAAGTCCCATTGTTGTCCATGATCCTTTGTGAGACACTTAAGTAGATTTCCAAGTGATCTATTGACTACTTCAGTCTTCCCATCTGTTTGGGGATGATAGGCAGTACTAAAGGTCAAATTTGTTCCAAGCTTCCTCCAAAGGGTCCTCCAAAAGTGACCTATGAACTTTGAATCCCTGTTTGATACAACTATAACGCCCCGCCACGCAACCCTAGAGGAAGTTGCATTTAACTACTTAAACGGAATAATTTTTTTTTTTTTTTTAAAAGGATAAATAATAAGTAAGTTAATTAACTAATTCCAACAACCTCTAAGGTCACGAGACGAAGGTTATATAGAACCTCAACAAAACATGAATATAAACTATGACAATTATTTAATCAAAACATTAATGCATACATTCCAAGTAAGATGCAATAACAACAAGCATAAGATAAGTCTTTCGATTACATTAATCCATTCAATAAACCATAAGGTTACATTCACTCATTCCCGAATGAGGCAAGTCCAATAACATAGGGTTACAATTACAAATTCCACCTCGATAACAAGAGGGGTAATGATAACATGATTAAGAGAAAGGATAACAAGAAAGGACTGCAACTAAAACAACCACGAGCTCTCCAACTAGAAGTCTCGTCCACACGAACAAGGAGAAAACCCAACGGAGTAAGGTGCACGTTCCACCCAACCAAGTGGATCCCAAAGGTCCACGCCCCATGCTAGGAGATAGTAACTAGAATCTCTAACCAAGGACGTCTACCACTAGACATAGGCTAACATAACCATACTTGAAATAAATACAGTAACAACATTAAATCATAGGGTTACAATGCTTCCAGAAATACATAATCAATTGCATCACCGATGCGAACATACTGTCGACCTAGAAGAAGTGTCATCACATTGTTTCATAGGTTATCCTGGTGAGTCTTCCTAGGTCCTGGCCCCCGCCTCGGGTTATCCTGGTAACCTCTAACAACTTCCGGCCCCTCAAGTAAACCAATGCAGAATCAATTATCTTTCGTGGTGACAAGATAACGATCATGCCATTCCAAGCCTTCCCGTCTCGACCCAAGTCTTTACAAGCCCTTGTGGTAAGGAGCGAGGAATAATTATATTATTAAATGTTTGATGCTACATGATACTCTAATCATTTAATTTAGTTATCACTGGATTAACTAACTTACAACGAGTTATCCTGGCACCGCTTTGTGTGTCGGCCCCCGTTATAAGCCACTTCTCTAAGATGACACGTGGAACAACTCCACAACCCACGAGTACACAAGTGCTATGCAAGGATATCACATCCCTAACCATGACATACAGTCAACAAACACTCTCGTTCGTGATAACTGGGAAACATATTGGTTACGCACTACCCAAGGCCATCTATGGTTGACTGCACAAAAGACAACCCACAAATTGAAATCCCAATTGGAAGACTTGATAATTAAGAAACCCACACTTCCCAATGATACACATGTGGATCAATGCACAAACAAGAATCAAATTCTAATTTGCGTTCACTAAACCCATTTCCTAACTAGCATTCATTAAATAGTGCATTAAACCAACGGAATTAATTACGCCACTTAACAAAAAAACGTTTCATTCCCAAGCAGCATTAAAACATAACACATTGTCCGTTCCCCCATAATTTGATTTAAAACAAATTCCCAATTAAATAAAATATTATTCTATAATCATTTAAACCCAATTAAAGAAACAATATTTCCTTCTTTCATTAAGAAATAACACAATAATATACTCTTTTTAAAATATCACTATTAAAATAATAATATAACTATTATTATTTACAATTCCCTAATTCATCAATTTAATAGTCCTACTATTAAATATTTCAAATAATTAAACTACATGAGGAATTAATCACAATAAAATAATAAATTTTAACCCTAACATTTTAATAATTATAATATTATAAAAATTAAAATATTATGATTTTATTAAATATATATATATATATATATATATTTTAAGAATATAAAATACAAGGGCGGCCTCGGTTCGCGCGCCAACCCTAAGGTTGGGTCGTGCGAACCTCGAAACTCACGCCTAGATCCAAAAAGCTAAAGGAGGTGTCGGCTCGGCCGCGGATGGCTTCACACAGCGGCGAAGGGAGGGTTTGGTGGTTGCAAAGGCGGCGCCACCACTGCACAGGAGGAGGGGAGGTGGAAGCCGCCACAGACACCCCGCGGGCAGCGCCAGCAGTGTCGCCACCACTGTGGCGGCAGCTCGCGTGGGCCGCGGTTGGCGGGGGAGCTGGCGTGGCTTCCCACTCCGCCCCCATGTGGGCGGCGGTGGGTAAGCCCCCAACCCTCCCACTTTTCTTTTTTTTTATTTTTTTAATTTTATTTTATTTTTAAATTTTCGTTTTAAAACCTTCAACTTTTTTTATTTATTTTTTTGAAAAAAACCAAAACATGAAAACACAATCCTTTTTTTTGAAATTTTTCATTTTATTAAAAGAAATTTTGCCAGCATAACATTATGAGGGGAAAATTTTAAAATAAATTAACTCAAACACAAGCTTATATAAATATATATATACATGAATATATACATATTTATTCATCCAAATGAATTTTTTAAACCAATTGGAAAGATCAAAATGAAGATCAACAGAAATTTGAAGAGGTAAAGTTATAAACAAATTTCATCAAAGAAAATGAACCTGTTTTCTTCGCAGTTGGATGGAGACCCTGTTGATGATTTGATCCCCTCTTCAGTCCCTCAGATCCTTCAAGCTTCAATCCAAAAACCCACTAAGATGCACAATTTCCTCCTCTTCTCCTTTCAATTTTTCCCAAAAAATTCCATTCTTCAAAATTGTGAAGAAATTCAAGATAATGCAAAAATCTTTCCAAAATCCTCAACAACCATCATAAATTTTTGAAAACAGAAATTAGGAAATATCTTTTTTTTTTGTTGAATTTTTGAATTTTGAATTTCAAATTTGACTTTTAGTTTATTTTTCTAATTTCCCAATTTCAATTCAAATTTGCATGCCTTTTCAAAATAAATAACTTAAATCATTTCAACATGAACAACTTAATCAATTAAATAATTAAATCTACCAAAAGATTAAATAACAATTAATTAAATTAAATTATTCAATAATTGAATCACAAATCCTATATTATTCTAACTCCCCAAATAGACCGAAAACAGGCAAAGGAGCAAAATAGAACAACAGGATTATACAAGATTGACAACACACTACAACTAGGGTGATGACTCGACGCAGAAATCCTAGCTACTATCTCCCAATCGATTGTCGTTGGCCAATGGACACGCTCGAACCTGAGAAACCAGGTGGAGTCGATGTCTTGTACCTGTCAACCTACAAACACATAATATATCCACATGCAATAATATGTTATAAATAAGGCACATCGTGAAGAGGAAATCATGAGATCGTAGGGCACTCACAAGCGAGTGATGCGATACCGTCCTCCTCACCAATACAATAGTTCTAACTGATGCATCTAACATAGCAGCATAATCGAAAGCATGAAACATCATAAGTTAAATATCAACATGTGTTAATTCCAAACATGGCATAATAATCATATCCAAATGTAATATCACCACATCAAAATACGTCACGATAAATAGTTATCCACTGAAATCAAGTACATAGTCCAAGTACAAAGCAAAACTAAAGCATAGAGAGGAACAACATAGTTCGCACAATAGATCAAAACAGAGGGGTATTACATCCTCCCCCCCTAGGGTCAGGCTTACTCCTGGAAGCCTGCGAACAAATAGGGATAAAGTTCCCTCATTCTAACTGCATCTTCCCACGTGGATGACGTGTCATCCCTAGGATCCCACTGAATCCTAACCTGATCAATATCTCGCCCTCGAAGGGCGAGCATTCTGCGCTCCACGACAACCACGGGCTCCAAAGCCAGTTGCCCGTCCTCTACCTACAATGCATTCCAATCAAGGACATGAGAAATGTCTGGATGGTACGGTCGAAGAACTGAAACATGAAACACATCATGAATGCGTGAGAGACTAGGCGGTAAAGCAAGATGGTAAGCAACAGGACCAATCTTCTTGAGTATCTCGAAGGGTCTGACAAAGTGAGGCGCCAACTTAGAGCCCTTCCCATAACGGATGGGACTCTTTCATAGATGCACTCGCAAGAAGGCTCTATCGCCTACTACAAACTGACGATCCACTCTATGCGCATTCGCATACTTCTTCTGCCTATCCTGCGCTGCCACTAAGTGCTCTCTAATCCTATCCACTTGCTGCTCCATATCCTATAGCATCTCAGGACCCAACACTATCCTGTCCTCTAGTCGATCCCAACTCAAAGGGGTATGACACGGTCTCCCATACAATGCCTGGAATGGAGGCATACCAATGGAACTCTGGAAACCGTTATTCTAGGCAAACTCTACCAAGTAGAGATAATCCTCCCATCACGTCTGCTGGTCCATCACATACATACATAACATATCCTCAAGGATCTGATTAACCCTCTCGGTCTGTCCATCTATCTCGGGGTGATAAGCTGAACTAAAGTTCAACTACGTCCCCATCGCATGCTGCAATGATGTCCAAAGAGCTGAAGTAAACACTGGATCCTTGTCAGAGATAATCTGACGCGGAATGCCATGTAACCTCACAATATCCTCCATGAACACTCTAACTATGGACGATGCGGTGTAGGATGAGCGCATAGGTGAGAAGTGTGCCACCTTCGTCAACCTATCAACTTTCACCACTATCGCATCATGTCGTCTCGAAGAGTTGGGTAAACCAACAATGAAATCCAATGAGATGATATCCCACTTCCACTCTGGTACTAAATGTGGTTGCAAGAGCCCTGCTGGATGTTGGTGCTCAGCCTTAACTCACTGGCACTCTAGACATCATGACACAAAATCCACGATATCTCGCTTCATCCTTGGCCAAAAGTACAACTATCACAAATCTGCATGCATCTTCTTCACCCCAGGATGGGCTAAATAAGGTGCACGATGTGCTTCATTCATGACCAAGGTACGAAGACCATCCGAAGAAGGAACGCATATGCATCTCGTGTGTCTCAATAGCTCATCTGAATCCAGAGTATATCCTGAATGTCTACCCTCAAGAGGTCTACCTGCCTCTATCACTGCTCTGACCTCCTGGTACCAATTATTTGCTGGAAGGACAGAAAGAATCCGACTATGTAGATCCACAACTAGAGTCAACTCGGATATCTCATGTCTCCGCTAACTAAGTGCATCCACTACAACATTCCCTTTCCCCTAGATGTACTTCACCTCAAAGTCATACTCACAAAGGAATTCCATCCAACGCCTCTTCCTAGCATTGAGGTTGGGCTACGTGAAGATATACTGAAGACTCCTGTGATCACTATGTAGCTCAAACCTATGGCCAAGAAGGAAATGCCTCCATCTCGTCAATGCATGCACAACTACCACTAACTCAAGATCATGGGTGGGATAGTTCAACTCATGGTCCTTGAGTTTCCGTGACTCATATGCAATGACTCGACCATCCTGCATCAACACTGCACTAAGACCCTCCAAGGATGCATCTGTACAAACCATAAAGTCCCCAGTCGGATCTGGTATCGCAAATATCGGTGCACTAGTCAACATCTCCTTAAGGTTTTGAAACGCTGCCTCGCACTTCTCTGACCACTCAAACCTCTTCCCTTTCCTCTGAAGGGTAGTGATAGGATAACCTATCCTCAAAAAACCTTGCACAAAGTGTCTGTAATAACCTGCTAGCCCCATAAAGCTATGTATCTCTGCCACATTCGTGGGCGCAGGATAATTTGAGATCGCTTGGATCTTTGTTGGATCCACTGAAACACCCTTCCCTGAGATGACATGCCCAAGGTATCGTACCTCAAATTTGAAGAACTCACACTTCGACAAGTTGGCAAACAACCGATTATCTCGCAAGCACTGCAATACCTGGCGCAAATGTTCCTCATGCTCTACCATAGTCCTATAATAAATCAGAATGTCATCAAGGAACACCAGGACAAAACTATCTAGATATGTACGAAATACACTGTTCATCAGACTCATGAACACAGAAGGTGCATTCATCAACCCAAATGGTACTATTGTGAACTCGTAGTGACCATACCACATTCGAAACACTGTCTTATGAATATCAGAGTCAAAGATCTGAAGCTGATGATATCCAGACTTAAGATCAATCTTCGAAAAGACGGTGGCACCCTTGACCTGATAAAAAAGATCATCGATCCTAGGAAGCGGATAACGGTTCCTGATGGTCACTTTGTTCAACTGTCGGTAATCAATACATAACCGAAGTGAGCCATCCTTCTTCTTCATGAAGATGACTGGTGCTCCCCAAGGTGAAACACTAGGGCGAATGAAGCCCTTCTCTAACAACTTCTCAAGCTGTAAACGAAGCTCTTTTAGCTCCTAGGTAGTCATACGATAGGGAGCTCGAGAGATGGGTTGTGAACCAAGTATAAGATCAATCTTGAAGTCAATATCCCTCTGAGGTGGCATCCCTAGAATCTCATCTAGAAAGACATCGAAATACTCCTGAAGGACAGGGTGACTATCAAGAGAGACTTTCTCTTCTCCACTACCTAGATCCAAGTCATCCACTGTAACAGCAAACAATTGGCATCCCTAACATACACACCTTCTCAACTGCATAGCTGAGATGACCCTCAAATAAATTGGCCTCAGAACTCCCACAATCTCTAACTCTCTACCAGATGCATTAATGCATCGAATCGACTTGCATTGACAATCCAAGACCACACTATGTGCCTCCAACCAATCCATCCCAATGATGATGTCATAAGAACCCAAGGGAATAACATGAAGGTCCAACATAGTTTGAAGAGGTCCAACCTCCAATCTACACCCATGCACAAGGGAATGCGATGTGACTTTCACACCTAAAGCTAACTCTACCTACCACCTATCGCCTTGCCTTACCGCACCCAATCTACATCGCGACACAACTGATGACGAAATCAAGGAGTCTATTGCTCCTGAATCAAATAAAATGGTAACTGGGTTACCCATCAACATACCATAAGTCTCAATGATCGTGCCCTGATGTTTGGCCTGGCAATTATCAACCGTTGCAAAAACTTGATGCCCTCTACCTGCATCACCAACTATCGGCTCAGATGCCACTAGTCCCTATGAATACCCTGTTGTGCCCCTGTTGGGACAACCTCTATCCATGTGACCCTGCTGACCACATGCAAAACACTCAATGACTGCCAAAACCTCTACCTCCAGATGGTGCACTAGACTGTTGTGCACTATCCCTGAAAGTAGACTACGAACTTTGTGTTGGCTGCTCATAGTTGGAGCGTTTCACATGCTTCCAATTCCTATCTCCCTGTCTCTGCTGGAAACCCTTATGTTTCCCTTGCGATGCCTACTGCTGCTGCTGACCACCCTGAGATGGCCCCTGCTGAGACTTAGGAGGTAAACCTCCCTGAGACTGCCCTCCTCTAGCACTAGAACCTGCCACTACACTACTGGCAACTGGAGCACTCATGTGCCCTCCAAATGCCATACTCAAATTCTCCTCAACCAGGCGTGCTTTCTCTACTGCCACTTCCATGGTCTTGGGTTAGAAAACCCTCACACCACCGCTGAGACGGGCATTTAAGCCCCTGACAAAATGGTGAACTAACATGCTCTCGTCATCACCAATCCCGACATACTATTTGAGCTCGTAAAAACGATGCTCATACTGCTCAACAGATAATGCTAATTGACGCAAGGCATGGAACTCGTCCCCTCAGTGCTGACGCCAATGCTTAGATAAAAATCGAGCTTTGAATCTCTCTACAAAGATCTCCCATGATGCAGTGTGTATATCAATATGGAGCTTCTACTCCTTTAATCTCCACCAAGTGGAGGCAAATCCTCTCAGCTGCATAATGGCATATCGAGCTTTGGTGTTGCTACCATACGGATGCATAGCGAAACACCTGTCTAAGTCAATGAACTAGGTCACGGCCTCTAAGCCGGTACCAGATCCATCGT
Organism: Sequoiadendron giganteum; assembly: GCA_007115665.2. Classification (NCBI taxonomy): domain Eukaryota; kingdom Viridiplantae; phylum Streptophyta; class Pinopsida; order Cupressales; family Cupressaceae; genus Sequoiadendron; species Sequoiadendron giganteum. The sequence goes on along the minus strand of CM021100.1, from coordinate 780,361,580 downwards.
ATAAAGGAGGTGCCCTCTAAGCAAGTCCCTCATGCGAGCCTCAGACTAGGGTGGAGTTTCCCTCACCACCGGATTGATCTGAACCTCTGCTTGCCTAGGTCCAAGGAGTACCAAAGCCTCCTCTAGCACTCTATGCATTGCCTCGATCCCTGCTGGATCCTGCTGCAAATTACCAACCCCAGGTGCATTCTGTGATCCCTGTTGTTCCTCCTGATCAAGAATAAGAGAAACTAAAGGAGGAGAGTCATGCTAACTCTCACCACGACCGCCTAGACGGCCTCCAACATGCCCTCTACCTCTTCTGCGTTTGGGCGGCATAATCCTGCACAAACACGTCAAGGTATTAGGCAAGGTACACAACTCAAATACTTAAATAGCTAAAGCCTAATGGTTCCATCATAATCCCAGAGTACCCAGTGTTTAAACCTAGGCTCTGATACCATGTGTAATGCCCCGCCATGCAACCCTAGAGGAAGTTGTATTTAACTACTTAAACAAAATAATTTTTTATTTTTTTTTAAAAGGATAAATAATAAGTAAGTTAATTAACTAATGCCAACAACCTCTAAGGTTACGAGATGAAGGTTATATAGAACCTCAACAAAACATGAATATAAACTATAACAATTATTTAATCAAAACATTAACGCATACATTCCAAGTAAGATGCAATAACAACAAGCATAAGATAAGTCTTTCGATTACATTAATCCATTCAATAAACCATAAGGTTACATTCACTCATTCCCGAATGAGGCAAGTCCAATAACATAGGGTTACAATTATGAATTCCACCTCGATAACAAGAGGGGTAATGATAACATGATTAAGAGAAAGGATAACAATAAAGGACTGCAACTAAAACAACCACGAGCTCTCCAATTGGAAGTCTCGTCCACACGAACAAGGAGAAAACCCAACGGAGTAAGGTGCACGTTCCACCCAACCAAGTGGATCCCAAAGGTCCACCCCCCGTGCTAGTAGATAGTAACCAGAATCTCTAACCAAGGACGTCTACCACTAGACATAGGCTAACATAACCATACTGAAATAAATACAGTAACAACATTAAATCACAGGGTTACAATGCTTCAAGAAATATATAATCAATTGCATCACCGATGCGAACATACTGCCGACCTAGGAGAAGTGTCATCACATTGTTTCATAGGTTATCTTGGTGAGTCTTCCTAGGTCTCGGCGCCCGCCTCAGGTTATCCTGGTAACCTCTAACGACATCTGGCCCCTCATGTAAACCAATGCAGAATCAATTATCTTTCGTGGTGACAAGATAACGATCATGCCATTCCAAGCCTTCCCGTCTCGACCCAAGTCTTTACAAGCCCTTTTGGTAAGGAGCGAGGCATAATTATCTTATTAAATGTTTGATGCTACATGATACTCTAATCATTTAATTTAGTTATCACTGGATTAACTAACTTACAACGAGTTATCCTGGCACCGCTTTGTGTGTCGGACCTCGTTATAAGCCACTCCTCTAAGACGACACATGGAACAACTCCACAACCCAAGGGTACACAAGTGCTACGCAAGGATATCACATCCCTAACCATGACATACAGTCAACAAACACTCTCGTTCGTGATAATTGGGAAACATACTGGTTACACACTACCCAGGGCCATCTATGGTTGACTACACAAAAGACAACCCACAGACTGAAATCCCAACTGGAAGACTTGATAATTAAGAAGCCTACACTTCCCAATGATACACACGTAGATCAATGCAAAAATAGGAATCAAATTCTAATTTGGCTTCACTAAACCCATTTCCTAACTAGCATTCATTAAACAGTGCGTTAAACCAACAGAATTAATTATGCCACTTAAAAAAAAAACGTTTCATTCCCAAGCAGCATTAAAACATAACATATTGCCTGTGCCCCCATAATTTGATTTAAAACAAATTTCCAATTAAATAAAATATTATTCTATAATCATTTAAACCCAATTAAAGAAACAATATTTCCTTCTTTCATTAAGAAATAACACAATAATATACTCTTTTTAAAATATCACTATTAAAATAATAATATAACTATTATTATTTACAATTTTCTAATTCATCAATTTAATAGTCCTACTATTAAATATTTCAAATAATTAAACTACATGAGGAATTAATCACAATAAAATAATAAATTTTAACCCTAACATTTTAATAATTATAATATTATAATAATTAAAATATTTTAAACTAAAATATTTTGATTTTATTAAATATATATATATATATTTTAAGAATATAAAATACAAGGGCGACCTCGGTTCGGGTGCCAACCCTAAGGTTGGGTCGTGCGAACCTCGGAACTCACGCCCAGATTCGAAAAGCTAAAGGAGGTGTTGGCCCGGCCGCGGATGGCTTCACATGGTGGCGGAGGGAGGGTTTGGTGGCCGCAGAGGTGGCGCCACCACTGCACAGGAGGAGGGGAGGCGAAAGCCGCTGCGGACACCCCGCGGGCGGCGCCGGCAGTGTCGCCACCACTGTGGCGGCCGCTGCCTGCGCAACTCGTGTGGGCCACGGTCGACGGGGGAGTTGGCGTGGCTTCCCACTCCACCCCCATGTGGGCGATGGTGGGTAAGCCCCCAACCCTCCCACTTTTCTTTTTTATTTATTTTTTTAAATTTCGTTTTTAAAACCTTCAACCTGTCTTTTTAATTTATTTTTTTGAAAAAAAACCAGAACATGAAAACACAGTCCTTTTTTTTGAAATTTTTCATTTTATTAAAAGAAATTTTGCCAACATAACATTATGAGGGGAAAATTTTAAAATAAATTAGCTCAAACACAAGCTTATATAAATATATATATACATGAATATATATATATTTATTCATCCAAATGAATTTTTTAAACCAGTTGAAAAGATCAAAATGAAGATCAACATAAATTTGAAGAGGTAAAGTTATAAACAAATTTCATCAAAGAAAATGAACCTATTTTCTTCGCAGTTGGATGGAGACCCTGTTGATGATTTGATCCCCTCTTCAGTCCCTCAGATCCTTCAAGCTTCAATCCAAAAACCCACTAAGATGCACAATTTCCTCCTCTTCTCCTTTCAATTTTTCCCAAAAAATTCCATTCTTCAAAATTGTGAAGAAATTCAAGATAATGCAAAAATCTTTCCAAAATCCTCAACAACCATCATAAATTTTTGAAAACAGAAATTAGGAAATATCTTTTTTTTTTGTTGAATTTTTGAATTTTGAATTTCAAATTTGACTTTTAATTTATTTTTCTAATTTCCCAATTTCAATTCAAATTTGCATGCCTTTTCAAAATAAATAACTTAAATCATTTCAACATGAACAACTTAATCAATTTAATAATAAAATCTACCAAAAGATTAAATAACAATTAATTAAATTAAATTATTCAATAATTGAATCACAAATCCTATATTATTCTAACTCCCCAAATAGACCGAAAACAGGCAAAGGAGCAAAATAGAACAACAGGATTATACAAGACTGACAACACACTACAACTAGGGTGATGACTCGACGCAGAAATCCTAGCTACTATCTCCCAATCAATTGTCATTGGCCAATGGACATGCTCGAACCTGAGAAACTAGGTGGAGTCGATGTCCTATACCTGTCAACCTGCAAACACATAATATATCCACATGCAATAATATGTTATTAATAAGGCACACCGTGAAGAGGAAATCACGAGATCACAGGGCACTCGCAAGCGAGTGATGCGATATCGTCCTCTTCACCAATACAATAGCTCTAACTGATGCATCTAACATAGCAGCATAATCAAAAGCATGAAACATCATAAGTTAAATATCAACATGTGTTAATTCCAAACATGGCATAATAATCATATCCAAATGTAATATCACCACATCAAAATACGTCACAATAAACAGTGATCCACTGAAATCAAGTACATAGTCCAAGTACAAAGCAAAACTAAAGCATAAAGAGGAACAACATAGTTCGCACAATAGATCAAAATGGAGGGGTATTACAACAACTGTCAATGGGAGACCATGAATTCTAACTATTTCTTTGAAAAATAACCCTGTAATATGAGAAGCATCATTTGTGCACTTGCATGGAATAAAGTGAGCCATTTTACTAAATCTATCAACAACTACAAACACACTATCATAACCCCTCTAATTTTTTGGGAAACCTAACACAAAATCCATATTGAGACTCTCCCATGGTCTATTAGGTATTGGTAAGGGCTGATAAAGACCAGCATTAGAACTAGAACCCTTGGCTCTTTGGAAGATTACACAAATTTCCACAATTTTTTTGACATCCACTTGCATCTTTGGCTAAAAATAAAATCTCCTTAACTGTTCCTATGTCTTATCAACCCCAAAATGTCCTCCTAAACTACCACAATATTTCTTCTTTATCAAATTAGTTCTCATGGACCACTTTGGAATACATAATTGAACACCTTTAAACAACAATCCATCTTGCAACATAAAATCATAATATTCATCATGAAAAACACCTTTAAACTGATCACTAACAACATATACCTCTTTGAAGTCCTCATCTTCTTCATACATACCCTTCAAGGAATCTATTCCCACTTTGAAGTTGGATTTCTTGCACCAACATTGACCTTCTACTTAAAGCATCTACTACCTTGTTAGACTATCCCTTTTTGTGTTTGATTGTGAAGGTATAGCTTTGTAGGTACTCTACCGACTTCACATGTATGTGACTCAACTTGACCTGGCTATTCAAGAAACTCAAAGCATGGTTGTTGGTGAAAACAATGAACTCCTTGGGCAAAAGATAGTGTCTCCACTTCTTTAGGGACTATACCATTGCACATAGCTCCAAATCATAGGATGAATACTTTATTTTTGCTTCATTAAGATTTTCTCTATAGAAAGCCACTAGTCTGCCTTCTTGACTCAAGACTGCTCTGATTGCAAACCCACTTGCATCACATTCTATAGTATATATTTTTTTTAAATCAGGTAAAGCAAGGATGGGTTGTTGTGCCACTCTATTTTTTAAGTATTGGAAGCTTCTTTTGCCTCATCAGTCCATTGAAACCTTTTCCTTTTGTCCCCTTTGATGGTGTCAATAATAGGTGAGTAGATATGACTAAAATTCTTTATAAATTCCCTATAGAAACTAGCAAGACCATGAAAGCTTCTTACCTCCCCTACTGATTTTGGAGTTGGCCAACTGAGAATTGCTTCTACTTTGGTGGGATCCATCTTCAATGAACCCTTAGAGATGACAAAACCAAGGTACACTGGCTCCTCTTTCATGAATTCACATTTCTTGAGATTTATCATCAATTTCTCTTCATTCAACTTTTGCAAAACCATGTCAAGATGTTGCAAGTTTTCTTCTTTGGTCTTACTAAACACAAGTATGTCATCCAAATATACAGCAAATTTCCCTATGAAAGGCTTCAAAACTTCATTCATTAACCACATAAAAGTGCTTGGAGAATATGACAATCCAAATGGCATTACCATCCATTCATAAAGCCCCTCATTGGTTTTAAAAGCAGTTTTCCACTTATCTCCCTCTCTGATCCTAATCTGATGATAGCCACTTTTAAGGTCAATTTTTGAAAAATAGCATACTCCTATAAAATCCATCAAATCCTCCATTCTAGGTATTGGGAACCTATACCTTATAGTGATTTTGTTAATTTCCCTTGAGTCTATACACATCCTCAAATCTCCATCCTTTTTAGGTGCTAAAATAGTAGGGATAGCACATGGGCTCAAACTTTCCCTTATTAGGCCTTTATCTAACAATTCTTGGATCTGCCTTCTTATTTCCTCATTTTGTTTAGGAGATATCTTGTATGCAACCTTATTTGGTAAATTTACACCAGGTATAAGGTCTATGTGATGGCTTACATCTCTCATGGGTGGCAAAGAGTTTGGTAACTCATCAACTACAATATCCTTGTATTTGTTCAAAAAAGTTTGAACCTCACTTGGTATACCCTCAACCTTAGTTGTTGCTAAAACAAATTTGGGTCTAATCACTAAAGCATACCCCTGTCGACCTTCTTCCTTCAATGTTTTCAAGAATTATTTCTCCCCAACTACCATAACATTAGACCCAACTTGTTTATCTAAGCCCTCATCTTGTAGTGGTGTCAATGTGAATGAAACTCCATCTTTTTCTATCACATAAATGTTTTTCTCCCCGTCATGTTTTTATTTTTTGTCATACTGCCAGGGTCTTCCTAGTAGCAAGTGACAAACCTCCATGTGAATGATGTCACACAATATTTTTTCTTTATACCCCCCAATGTTAAACTCAACCCATGTTTGTTCATTGAACAAGACTTTTTTACCCTTATTTAGCCAAGAAACCTTATAAGGTGTGGGTCCTCTTCATCGTTAAATTTTCAACCATTTCTAAGGAAACCAAATTATTAGTAGAGCCTGAATCAACAACTACTTTGCATACCTTTCCTTGTGATTTGCGGGTGGTCCTAAACAATGAATTTCTTTGTGGAGGTTCTTTGACTGTTAGCACCTTAATAAGTGTCCTTCTCATCATCAAAGACTCACCTATCTCTGAAGTAGCATGTAGAGATGGTGAATTAACACTTTCAATGTCTTCTTCTTGCACCACTTGAGATCTCCTTTCACCTCCATGTGATCTTGAGGCTTTCTTGTCCAGGCACTTCCATGTTGGATGACCAAATTGGTTGCACTGATAGCATCTACCTGAGAAGGTGTTTGACCCTCTCCCTTGTCCACCAAATCTACCTCTGCCACTAGGTCTTCTACCTCTAAAATTACCTCTTGATTCACCACTTTGCTCTTGGTGGCTGCTTGACTCTCCTTTCTTCTTTTGTGACTGTCATCTTGCACCAAAGTTGCCTCTACCTCTGAAATTCCTTCATCTACCTCTTCCTTTCTACTTTTGTATCCTTTTTATCCTTTCCTCTGCCTTGACAGCCAACTGAAAACACTCTTCAACTATCTTAGGTGTAGTGAGACCAATTTCATCTTGTATATTGAGCCTTAGCCCATTTAGGTATCTTGCTACCTTTTCTACTTCATCTTCAGTATGTCCTACTATAATACTTAATTTATGGAACTCCTCAGTGTATGCCATGACATCTAACTCCTTTTGTTTTAAATTTTGCAGCTTCCTAAAGGTCAGAATTGTATAATCTATAGGCATAAATTGTCCTTTCACCTTAGCTACCATTCTATCCCATGAATTTATTTTAGTCTTGCCCTTCTTTAATCTTTCCTCTTGTACATAGTTCCACCATGTTAGGGCAGGGCCCTTCAACTTGTTTTTTGCAAATTTCACCTTCTTATCATCTTCTACCTCCTCAAATTCAAAGAAATTGTTAAGAGCATCTATCCAACCCAACACTTCCTCACTGTCCATCTTCCCACCATACATTGGTACTTCCACTTTCACCTTAGGAGTATTCCCCCTTGACAACCTTCAACATCCTAACCATTCTTGCTTCTTTAGGGTCCATTTCCTCTTCATCTTGGACTCCTCCTTGAGGGTTCTCACTCTCATCCTTATCCTCTTTGTCACTTTGGTCACCACTAACCATACCTCTTTTTTTTTCTCCAGGGTTGCAATTCTGGCAAGGGAAACTTCATGAGACTCATTGACTTGTCTCAACTCCTTGGTATGTTGTTCTTTCAGTTCTCTTACTTCTCTGGCTGTATGATTGCTCTTAGGAGGCATCTTGCTTATTCAACCTTCAACCTCTTTTCCACTTCTCAATCATAACCTATGCTTTGATACCACTTGATGCAGAGAAGGGTGGAGTATGTGAATACAATCACAATTGAACAACTCTTCAAGTTTCAAAACCCCTAACTATGGTGGTTTCTCACACAACCTCTCTTTTCTCCTAGTAGCACATCAAAACATGAAATTTGGGCATATATTTTAGAGAATGCTGAAAAAACACTTACCCAACACCATTCTAGATACCCATTAGGCCTCTTTTTAATATATCCAAATTGGGACTAGGGTTATTTTGTAACAAATCCTTCAAATTAGGTCTACTACACTACTCCAAGGCCAAATTAGGCCAATTTTCCAAAGCAAGTGTATGAAATTCAAACAAAAATTTCTAAATATTCACTCTAGAGGCTCTAACACATCATATAGGGTCCCCTTAAATAGTTTTCATCACCACAACTGTTCACAAATTTTATGTCACAACAAAATTACAATCCTACCTAGTTTCTTAAGCCTAACACATGAGGATGTTAGGCTAGGGCTTGATCAAATTCGCCCCAAACTCCATCTCCTGCTCCAACTAATAAAAAAATCTCTAAAAAAACTCTAAACCCCTCCTTTGCACTAAGTTTGGCCAAGTTTCAATGGTGGAATGGATTGCAAAACATTATTTTTGTTCACAAACCCTCAAACCTAGGGTTTACAGACCGTTTTCAGGAAAACACTACAAGCTACCTTCAATCTCAATGAAATTCAATACAACCAAATCCAAATTATAATATATTCATTGCACCAGCTGATCACATGTGTTTTAGATCATAAACCAATTGTACAGAGCCGTACTATTCACAAAAACAACAAAAAACTCAGGAAACTAACAGAAAATAGAGTTTTTTATTGTTTTTTACACCAATATCACTTTCAGAAGAATTGACTTGAAGCTCTTAGGCATATTTAAACTTTTTACAATAGAAACCAACGGTCTCCAACCAATCTTTAAACAAATGACTGTCCACCTTCCTAAAAAAACCAAAAATTGCAAAGTTGCACAAGCAACTTTTGCAAGATTTTTACAAAATTGACAAAACTAAACAAAATGAACCTATATGACTTGAACACACCAAAAATGGTCTCAATTAGACCTCATTACATCAAAAATGTGATTAAACACATCAAAATCAACACTAGACACCTATTTACATCAATTGACCAAAAGTGACATGGTGCTCCTGCACCAGTCTGTTATGATAGTGGTTCTTCATCTTCTTGATGAGGTAAAATTCATTGATTTTCAATGACACTCCCTTATTATAATGTATAGATATTTTTTGTATGCCTTCATGGCATGTAGAAATAGATTTTTATTTTTGTATGTATTTCATTGTATTCCTATATGCCTTTGTGTAGACATTCATTGTATCTCTATATGACATTGTAGGCCTATTGGCAGTATATGAAATTTTTATTACATTATGGATTTCATCATGGTCTTATTATAATAATATATAAATATTTTATTTGTATTTATAGCTTAAATGGTTTGAATAATGAGGCTTAAAATTAATCATTATTGAGAGTGATCGTAAATATGTTAAATGGTTTTAATGCTCATTTCAAAGTTATATTTCCTTCATTGTAGATGTGTAATCAAAATGAGATTCTTGTGCACCCTATCTACCCCAATTCATTAATACATTATTATATTTTGTATTAGGGTATTTTGTAAAATGTATTCATCTCTCTTTATCCACTCTCTTTATCCCTCTTCCTCCCTCCCCCTCTATCTATATCTGTATACATATCACTCTCTCACACCTTCTCTATGTCTCTCTCATAGCCTTTTCTTGGTGAGTTTAAATCTTTAATAATTCTTGTATGCACATGGATAAAAATAAGGGAGCTAATGTGAGGCTATAAACCCTCTCTCCACTCTCTCTACCTATATTTGATAAGTTTAAAGCTTGAATAATGCTTAAAAGAGATAAAGGAGCCTATATGGGGCTAGAAATCATTTGTGTCCCCTTATCTCTCACTCTCTCTCGCTCCTCCCCCCTCTCTCTCCCCCTCCTCCTCTTCATCTCCATCTCTCTCCATCACACCTATGTACATGTTAAACATCAATGTGGGTAGGGGATGATGGGGTTTCACATGTCATTTATTTTTTGGTCATTTCAAGGTTTCTTTGAGTGAGTTGGGTACCATAACGATAAATCTACATATACCAATTGGTTGTTCATGCAAAGGGTTGGTTGTTGAACTAATTTTCTAGTCCAATAAAGTCTATAGAGTGTTCTAAGTTATCAAAAAATGAATGTCTTAACTACAAATGAAAGAATACATCATGTAGAGTGTGGAAAGGGTTTATAAATGCACATCCTTATAGTGGTATGTCTCCATAGTTGTTTGCAGTCATTGAGGGGAATATTGTAATTGTATTTATATATTTCATCTTGCCACATTTTATGGAATAGATGCAATGAGTGTTTGGAGTGTGTGTGACAACACCTAACATATTATAAATGCTTTGTAATAACCATTCCTTTATTTTATATGGGTAGGTGTAGTTTTGGCTATGAATAATTAAGTATGTCCATTCTATAAATGTAATATTAGATTTGTATATGAATATATATATATCTAGTTTTATTGATATATTACTTAATGATATTTCTTTCCTCTTTATTTTTATGACTCTATTTCCCAATGCAGTAGGCATCAATACTTATTAGTTAATATCAAACACTCCCATTTAAATATCTTTGTCTTGGTTAGTTGTAAGATTATATTAAATTTAAATTAGGTTTTATGCGTTTTATTAATGATTTAATAATATAAACCAGGGAATTGTTTTGAGAAAAATTAATAGCCATATTATTAGAGAATATGAACATGCATGTTTGCACCTTGCCATTGTGTAAAAAATGATAAAAAAATAATTTTGAGGGATTATAAATCTACCATTATCTATAGGTGCATGTGCAAGGTGTGTTATTAGCTATATAAAGGTTCTAAGTAGCTAGTTGATCTTGACCTAGGGATACTTATAGGGTTCAATTGTATATTTAGGTATAGTTATAGTCATGTTATATTTTATTTGATGTATAAAATTATTTAGGTTACCTCTAGGAACACCCTCCTAGATTTTATCCAGGTCCAAAGTGTATGATATGTCACCCACTCTCCTCTAGATGCCTTCAACCATCCTTATTCTATTTATGAACCCATGTTTTTCCTTTTTCATGTCACCCCTAGCCCTAAAGGTGTAACAACAGTTCTAGGATTTTGGACCTACAATTTTGGGACCTAACAACACAAAAGCCACAATCACATGAGACCTCAAGTGAAGAACCATGTTCTTTAGATTATCTCTTTATTTCACTTTCACTTTGGTAATCTATTTTATCATGCATTAATAAAATCAAACCTGTGACACATTTTCTCTTCCCCATTCATTCAATCAACATTTTTTTTTTGACCCTATTGAAGTAAAATATACATAAGGAATACAATACAACTTGCACCAAAGAGATGGGTTCTCTATTGCACCCATCTAATCACCATATTTACACTCATTAAGGGCAATATATTCAAACTAAAAATATTTTACCACACTAATATTTATATCAGAAAATTTATCTTAAAGTGTAGCTACAAGGTGTTTCCAAGAAGCAAAGGTATGTTCTAAGAAACTTTGATACCATTCATGTATATAAATTTCCATAAAGAGACCTAACAAATAATCCTCATCTTTGGCCTATTAAGGGGCTTGGTTGGGTTAATCTGACTAAATTTTCTATAGAGGTGGATAAATGGGTTAATTCGGGCCCATCGGGCACTAGTAGTATTGTTCATGATTGGATCGAGAATATGTTGGCTATAGGAGCAATGAGATTGAAGGAGGGAACAAATAATGTTGCAAAAGCAACAACAACCTTAATGGCAATTAAATTAGCCAGAAAGCTAGGGGGAACAAAGATCCATCTGGAGGGAGATTCTTTAATAATAATTCAAGCAATTTCTAAAGGTGAAATCAATGCTTGGCATCTGCAGGGAGTGGTTAGGAAAATTAAGGAAGAATTAGCCCTTTTTGAAGACTTCAAGGTAAGTCATATAAGGCAAATGGGGAATGTCAAGGCAGACATATTATCAAAATGGGCACTATCCTTTGCAAAGGTGGATATATTAAGATTTAAAGATTTTAGAGGTATTAATCTGGAAGATAGTACTTCGAGGCATTTATTGTAAGAGGGAATAAATTTTTTGCAAGTAAAGGTGGCATCATAATTCCTGAAAGAAGTGGTGCATTGATGAAGTTGATTGCCGACGCTGGATTTACGTTCGAAATTTATGAAGATGGCTGGAAAATTGTGGTGACTTAAAGACACACATCTTATCACCTTAGTTGTTTTTCGATTTGTGTTGATTAGGAATGCAAGTTGTCGGTGGTGAGTGAGTTAATGGAAGCCAACAAACCAGAGAACAATGGAGGCCAGTTTCACCTTAACTTCATGAAGGAAGCTAGACCCGTTTGTTGGTAAAGTGTCTGTGAAGAGGTTGTGGGGTCTACTTTTGTTCAAGGAAGTTCAGGTAGTGCAAGCAGTTCAATTACTCTTGGGGAATGGCTTTGAAATTTTAAATCATAGATACAGGACCAATATGGATATTTATTCATTGGTCATAGCGTGGGGTCTGGATTTAGGTGAGTCGGTGGATGTTGTGAGGAAATTCATGCAGTCTCTGGTCCACAAAGATTTTTTAGTGGATATGGAAGGCATTCTGGTGCGGGCGATACCTGGAGTGGGGCTTGTTAAGGTTGAAGTCATGGATGGAGGAGGCCCAGAGCTGGTGGACTTGAATCATCTCTTCATCAGATGGCCAAAAGGATAAACTAAAGACCAGTGGCGAAAAGATGCGGAATGCGGGTGGCAAGCACTCAAAGTATACGTGGAATTAATGGAAGTGGAGGAGGTAATAGAAAATCTAAAAGGCATTTCCAAAGATGAGAAGCGGGAAATGATGGGTTTGCGTCCGAGGAAGAGGTCGAAGCCGTTAATGGCGATAGTACTGCTGGAGGTGGGGAATTCAATGAGGGTGTCTGAGTAGTACAAGTTTCATATTTTTAAGTTTACTGAGTAATGTTTTGTCTGTGAATTGGTATTTTGGGGTTCTGTCATGCTATGCACTGTAATTGTAAAGTTTTTTGAGACATGGGCAATGGTAGGATGGGTAGCTTTCAGGCTGTTAATTTTAGGGGTTCTATGTTATTTTGGTACTTTGCTTGTTAATCAACTCTTTTGGTAGTTGGTGGATGAAGTTAAAACTATTGCTTTTATAATCTTTGCTTTATATTTAATACAATTAAAATATTATCACCGATAAAAAAAAAATCCTCTCTTCAAATTAAAACTAGTTCAAAAATTATAAAAATACAACAAGCATCCCCTCCACGAATATAAAATCCATCAAATTGAGGCATTTTGTTGTAGGTTTTGGGATTTATGGTTCATCTTTTCTAATCAATCGAAGAGAGGTCAAGTTGTTTGTAAATTAGGTATGTGAGAAATTTGAGGGGCTAAGAAAACTATTTTTATAATATAAAGGTAAGGATTGGATTGTAGTGTCTTGATCTATTAGACATTTTATTTTCATTCTAGCAAGCTCACTAATTTTTTTCTTGCTTTCTTGTATGGATGCTTGTAAATTCAAGAATGAGAATTTGTAAGATATAGGGCTATTAGAATAATAGGAATAAGAATCATTATAATAATCATTAGCAATTTTTTAAAAATAATTCTTAGGGGTATAGTTTGAAGCGATACCCAAAGGGGTATTAAAACCATACCAATTAGCCATGACTGATTATATATCATGTAGCGAAAATTTGAGGTATAAAAATAAAATGTTTCTTTAGCATGAAATAAACCATGCCTTTGAAGAGAAGAAGGAAATATTGTGTACCTTAAAAATTACCAACTACTATAGAATTGAAATGTGTTCTTGAAACATTAATAGTAGCAAGGTACAACAACAATAAGCTTTATTCATGGACATAAGAGTCACCACCTCTCACAAAAGAGGGAATTCTTGAAGCAAACTAAGTCTCCAATACAATAAATACTTTTGGGTTTAGCCTTATGTAATGTCCTCAACCAAAAATAAATGAATAAACTCATATCTGAAATTAGATTTGCAAATATTATGCCAATATCACCCAAAATCACCAATACTGCTCAACTAGTCTTGCATAAAGAGGACAACAAATTCATGAACCTTCCAAGGAGAACCATTAAAATTATTTTTCTGATATTAAAAAAACAAATAATCAAGTATTATATTTTATCTGCAGCATCAACAAATTATTTTACCCTTTTCTCCAAAAATCTCAGCAAACCCACAAACTATGTTGAAACTAGAATACACAATTTGCTCCAAACTTCATTGAAAGAACACCAAACCAAATGAAACTTTATGGAAAACCAAAGGAATTAATTTTCTGATATATTTTAGCATACAATAGGTTTGAGAATCATATTTGCATCATCAAACCAAAGTTTATCTTCACACACCAATTCTCTTCACACATATCACCAAACTATTCCAAAATAATGCTACCCGACCTTCTCACAACTTCACCCAACTAAAAAAATATGCTCATCAAATGAAAATAAAATTAAATAGGATTTATTATAGACTCTATAACAACAACATAATACTTTAGCACTATCTCAAATTCTACACAACATAAATAGAAAACTATGCTTGAAAAAGCACACCCGAAACCACTCCTACAAAACTTCTGAGACCAAACTCAAAATACCCAGCTTCTCCAATTTGATTTAAACATTTTAAATATATGAAACATATCTCCTTAAATTACATGCAATAACATGCAACAAGGAAAACTCCAAAAGATCCAAAAATCAACTTTAGCACACAAAACACTGAAAGTGCCAAAATCTCTAAATTCCTTCTACTCCGATGCAACTTCTGAGACCAAAATCAAAATACCCAACTTCTCCAATTTGATTTAAACCTTTTAAATATATGAAACAAAACTCCTTCAATGGCATGCAATAACATGCAACAATGAAAACTCCAAAAAGATCCAAAAATCAACTCTAACACACAAAACACTGAAACTGCCAAAATCTCTAAATTCCTTCTACTCCGATGCAACCTCTAGATGAGATTGCTTCTAGAAGCCTGTAAAAACACTACCTACAAGTCTCTATCTCCCTAGTTTATTATCCTAGAATATCACTCCTTCAATGGTTTCTTAGCCTCTAAAGAAGAACAATATAAGCTTGTAAAATTGATAAAGTAGAATAATAAAACTTGGAGCCAAAACCAATTTCAAAACTCAAATTAGGTGCCAAAATACCACTACCAAGGAAAATAAACTTTCCTTTTTCCAAGTGTCTCCTAACTTCCACAATTACCCATGAGTTTCCAACTTTACCAAAACTACCAATTACCACTAAAAGCCAACAAATAGTCCATGTGAAGCTTCCAAATATCCACTTGCCAAAATGAGGGAATATATTTAAATTAAATATATTTTTATGTTTAAATAATATTCTAATCTCAATCAATTCACCAAATTTATTATTATTTCCCAAACTGTCAACTAATCCTAATTTGCTATTTTAGGATTGTTGACTTACTATTTTTAGTAAGTTTCCATTTTTAGAAAATTTAGAAAAAGGGACATGACACCTTACCAAAAAAGTCTTCAATTCTTTTCAGCCCAATAAATATGTTTTTCCCAACACCATCTATTAGGAAAAAGTGGCGGGATGTCAAATTCAACACAAAATAGAATCACGTAACTACAAATACAAAGTCTTCTTCAATGAACATGTTGGGACTCAGTCTTGCAATGCCATTTTTTTCTTGAGTCCCTTCCCTTTTATATTTATTCACCCTATTTAGCCCAACATTAATATTTGAGGGTTACAAGAAAGTTTGGCTTGAGGGGCATTCTCTAAATATCATTAACAATTTGAAGAATTGTGCTACCACCTCTTGGACAATTGAAAATTTAATTAGAGAATCTATGGATATTCTTAAGTCCTTTGATGATTACTATATTTCTCATATTTTGAGGCAAGGAAATGGACTTGCTGATATTTTTGCTAATCTTGGAGTTAGAGGTGCTAGGAAATGGGGGTTGAACGATCCTCTACCTATAGAAGCTATTGCTACTATTAATCATGATGCCCAAATTTAACATGATTAATGATTTATTAAGGCTTGGGGCTTGCATGACTTTCATCACATGGTAGGTTATGATGTTGAAGAGTGGTAAGCGAGATTTGGATCAAGTTGATTTTACAAGGGCTAATATCCATAGGGAATAGAACACTAGGATCATTAATCACCTCTGCCACTATTCCTTTTTCACACAGATTATGGGCACTCTTTGCATTGCTTTCAAAGTTTTGAAAATTCTCGACTCTACAAGTCAGGCATGGGAGGAGCTAGGAATCGCACTGAACCTTTCTCATGTGATATGATTAAGAAGAAGATGGAGGTCTAGAAAATTTTAGAGAAGGGAGGGTTGTCTACATACCTGAAGAGGTTACATGGTAACAACCCTAAGACTGTTGCCTTGTTTTCTAAAAATTGGAATAGGGTTTTGAAGCTTGGAGGAATAGAGTTTGATGTTAACAAAGACTTCATAGCCAACATCATTGGTTTGTCAACGGAGGGTATGAAATTCTTCAGAGATAAGAAGGAAGCATAGACTGCCATGCAACTCTTCTTTAAAAGCGATGAAGCTCAAGACCTGCGGACGAGGAGGAGTGGTGGATATCAGAGGAAAACTCTTAAGGTGTTGTGGGGGGGTGTGGCTGAGGAGCTCATACGTATATTTCCCTGGAAGGTCATTTTTCTATCATTAATGCCTACCATTTTGTTTTGCTTAATCACTTTTTCCACAAGAAAAGGGTTTCCTTTCTCTTTTATCTTTTGGCTTCTCTAGATTCAGGCATTATGGAACATACGAAAAACCCGAAGAATTTTATGCTTCATGTGGGGCTTATCCTTTTAATTTCTAACCATGCTAATTTTTTTGAAGTGGTTAAGTTGCTTGCTACCCCTAAGATTTTACAACAAAAGTAGGAGGGTTTTGAGACGATCTCTGAGGAGGTGGTGGCTAGCAAAAATTGTAAGAAGAGGAAGATCGTTCTGGAAAAGGAGTAGGTGTCTGAGGATGATGTTGATTATGTACCAAACTCTCTTGTTACCATGGATGTGGATATGAATTCCCCTACTCTAGGAAAGTTGAAAAAAGAGGAGATGAGCCCTAATAAGGGTTATGATACTTGCAGTGAGGAGCCAGATGATGAAATGTTGAGTAGATGCATGAAGGAGAAGAAGGATGTGGTTGGTGAGGTGTCTTTTCCTCCCCCTGCTTTGCAAAAAAAGGAGATGATCATGGGAAGCAATAAGAAGATGGTGGTCAGGTATGCGATTAAAATGTTGGAGTTGAACTCTCCACTTAAAATTGTTGGCAGACAGGGTGTTGTGGTGTCTCTGATTGAGGTTAAGAATTTGCAGATGGAAAAGAAGGATGTGTCTGAGGTGGGGCAGGGTGTTGAGGATTCTCCTATGGTGGACTTGAATAGGCAGAAGAAAAGAAAGGTGGTTGTTGTGGAGATAGTGGAATCGATTTGTAGAATCAAGATGCCAATTGCTGCTGAGAAGGGAAAGGACATCTCTACTGGCCTAGATAAGGGAAACTCCTTTCATGAGGAGGATGTTGAGGGTAAGGGTTTTTTCAATATTGATAAAGAGAATATTGTTGATGTTTCGGGAACTGCTAGAGAGGGTTCCATTATTTTCTATAAGTTGTTTAAATGTATGTTTCATGAATTCAATATGTTAAATGTGAAAGTGTGTGGTGTGATGAGCAAAGCACATGAGTCCCCAGTTCAGGATCAGATTGATGATCTGATGAACACTCTAAAAATTGTGGCTGACGAAATGCTTTTGATGAAGCAGAATCTTGAAGGAAGAGTTCTCACCTTGTAAAATAATATTGAGAGGTTATATGTTAATATGGATAAAGGTGGGGAGGGGACCAAATATGGGTTTAATTTTGAATTTGTTGGTATTACTTCTCCTGTTGATAGTGTCAGAAATTGCAAGGAGGTTGTTGATAATTGTGTTGGTGGCAAGTTGATGGAGAGAGAGGTGTGTGGTGATAAGGGTGGTGAGAAGAATAATGTTTTGATTAGTGAGGTAAAGTTGGGTGGGCCTGGGGCTAGGACCCGTGACAAGACTAAAGCTCGGGTTGGTGCTCCTATTAAAGATTTGTCTGAAGTTGTGGATGAGGGCCTGAAGAATGCAGCATGTGATGTGGAGGCTACTAATATACTAAAAAATATGTAATGTTGTTGGTTGGGTTCCTTCTTTTTTGCTGAATTTTTGTTGTTGTGTTGTGGATGGGCTGATATGTTCTTGATGTTTGTTTCTTAAGTTTCAATTGCTCTTTTTTGTAAAGGGTTTTGGGCCCCTTCAAAACCCGTTTTTAACCTCTAATCAAAACATTAATATTTGATTTGATAATATTTGTGTGGATCCTTCATTATGAATGTTTCCTAATTATTATCTTCTTCCATTCCCCACATTCCTATAATGTGTTATAATTTCTCAAATGCCAATAAATTTATAAGTGTTATAGGTTGTAAGTAAAAATTTCTAAGTCTATGCAAATTGTTAGAGTTGTTAGAGTTCCTCTCCTAAGAATACCTTTCCAACCACATTCACTTCCCTTTACTCTTATTAGGATAGAAAACCTCTCCTTCCCCACATGCTTTTCCCCCTAAGCTTGAAGGTTTGATTTTCCTTTGTCTTTGTTAGAATTTCAAACTTTCATCTCCCATCATGTCCCTTGCTTGAAGTCCAAATTTTACTTTATACCTATTTAACTATCAAAATTTTCCCTCCTTGATTCCCCTAATCCTAATTCCTCAAACATTTACACTAGGATACCTTTGTTGGAGTTGTCTCTTTGGACTTGCCTTTCCTTAGGTACCTATCATAAGGTATGATTGACTCCCAATCCTTGACACTTGAAAACATAATATTTTTAGGATTACTTTTTCAAACTTCCCCTATTCCACATACCTTAATGGTATGAGTTCCATGTCACCTTCGATCCCTAATGCCTAGACCAAAGGTACGCAGTATGATTTTTCCATGATCCCCGACAAGTATAAAACTCTTCATTTTTTACTATTTGACTTCACCTACCTTTTTCTATACCTAAAAGACCACTTTTTGACTAGGGTTGGCACCATAATACTTTATATTAATGTTTCTTCCTTCCTAAAACTACTATTCATCAAAACTACATAAATTTACATGTTGGTTGTAGTGATAAAGGAAAAAAAATCCAAAAATATAAAATTTAACCCAATGGATCTTTGTAACCACTAGATTGAATTAGATAACACTCACATTCATTGTTTAGTTGAAAAGATGTAGAATTAAAATGAATAAATAACACTAAGTAGCCCATATTACATTTAATATGGCGGATAGGGTTTTCTAAACCCATTTTCTTCATGCCATCACTCAATGACATTTATAGTAGATTTATTAGGATTTCCCATGTCATTTATATTGGAGAATGCTAAGATTAAAGAGCATGAAACAAACTTACAAAAGTGAAAAAAATAAGAACAATAATATGTCTATCAATATACAAAATTAAGAGTACATAAATACAATGAGAAACCTTTCATATATAGGAAAATTGGATGAGGTGAGAAGGTAGGAGACAATGACTGACTACCCCTCCAAATGTGCAACAGTTGTGAGCTCACTTGACAAGTGTGTGAAAAATTGTGAAGTGTGCATGCAATAGGTTTCTCAAGTAATGAGGACACATGTTTTAATGCTATGAAGTGAGACAAAAGTATGAAATAGCCTAAGTAAACTTAAGCTAGTTGTGAATATGTCAATCCTAGAGAGGTGATATCCTATCTAGATGGATAAAGACACTATTTACACTAAAAAATCCTTAAGTGTAACATAGGGAGTAATGTATGCAATATGATGAGTCCCATCTATTAGGCCATGTTAGGTACTCATGTATAAAGTTATCATAAAGTGGAGTAAAGGAGAAAAACTTAGTGGGAAATAAAACCCCTCTCTAAAGGAGAAAGGATGCAATGAAATAATATGTATAAGTAAAGAAGATATAATAAGTAATCATGATCATGACCCCCAAAGGACTAATACTATCACATAAGTACAATAATTCCCCCCCATAGGAGAGAGAAAGAGAGACTACAGAGCCCCCCCATAAGATCATAGAACTTGTAGTGTTGAGCAATGCCCAAAGAAGAATGTAGAACATGATCCTTGAATTTTGAACAAAAATTCTTCCTTGTGGAAGAAGACAAATTAAAAATAGGTGCATGAAATCTTCCCATATGAGAATAATAAAAGTCTCTAAATTATGCACAAGATCTAGAGACAATGGTGAAATCTTAGAAAGTTGCTCAAATGCTCCATACAAAAGTTGATGTAGAACAAAAACCAAAAATGTGGATGGCTTGACAACAAAATTGTTGTGGTTGTAATCAAAGGTGCTACCAACTCTGTAAACTAGGATTCACTAAACAACTTTGATATTCCATGTAAGTGGTCATCCCAGTCAATCATAGTGGAAACACAATTGTGAATATCATGTTGCCTTGAATCATGAGAAACCAATGATGTAGGAACACTCAATATTGAAGAAGAAAAATATGAAGGATATGTGATATCAGTGTAAGATGAAGGAACCAATGAGGAGGATAGAACTCCAAGGTTAAAATAACCAAACTATATCTCCTTATGCATGTTGAAGGTTTCAATGTTATCTATACTCAAATCATCATCAAAGTCGACAGAACCATAGGAAGAAAAGGAGTACAATTTAGAATCATGATCAGCATGACCAATGGCAATGATTTATCTACTCTGCAAATACCTGATGATCACAAAATGTGGTGTGAACTCAACTATTTTTCCTATTCCACTATATGTAATCTGATAAATGGACAGGAGAATATTAGATAAGGAAGGCACATAAAGTACATCATTGAAATGTTCCTTCTCCAGTTTCAATATATCCTTTTCCAAGAGTTGATATATAAGTGTTATTCACCATCAATATTGGTGGGAATGAACAAGGCACAAATATGGAAAATAATTCCCTAGATACAACCATGTGATGTGATACCCAAAAATCAAGAAGCCACTTGTGTGATTTGTTATTTTCAAAAGAAATTAGTGTCATACCCTTATTCTCATCCTTTATTGAATATGTAGATGATGTATCTACAGAGAAAATGAAGAGCCACTTGTTGCAAGGTGTGCGCCCTTGGTCTCCTTGTGACGTGCAACATAGCGCTCGGGTTCATGACATGGCTTAACCACCTCCTGTGGATTCATTAACTCTGGCGGTTGTATCAAGAATTAACAGGTCAATCTTTTGATGCAATGACAAATGTGTTCCAACAATTGGTGTCAGAGCTTGGATAACAGGTTTGAACCTCTTACTTACACTGGGGGGATTGTTGCAAGGTGTGCGCCCTTGATTTCCTTGTGTTGTGTAGTGCAACACTCAAGTTCGTGATATGGCTTAACCGCCTCCCATGGATTCATTGACTCTGGCAGTAGTATTAGGCATTAAAATAGGTCGATCTTTTGGTGCAATGACAATCATCTTTACAACAACACTTGTCCTAGATGTAGGAAATTGTATTCATGCCCTAGTCTCTTTTAGTAAGTACATTTGGCCTTCTCCTTATACATTTTCTCTTTTTATGAGGGAGATAAATCTAATGAAGTGTCTAATTTTGATCGCTTAGCTTGATCCTTAGTTTGTTTCTTTCCCTTAAATAATTGAGAAACTAATGCTTGAAATTTTGAAAGGTGATAACATCCATAAAGATTAACTTAGATTATTTTCATGTGTCTATAACAAAATTTCTCAAAAGGAGGCATTATAAATGTTGTTCCAAGAGCATCCATTGTAGAGTAGAAAGAAGAAGCAAATATTTGATAAGGACCTTTTATCTTTGACAAAATTAAGAAGACATATTCTTTGTATATTTTTGTTTTACCGCATCCCTTAAGTCAAGAAAGCAAAGACTTAAACTGAACCAATAATTCTTCAATATATGGAAATGAACTAGGAGACAATGTTTTAATTCAACATCCAATTATAGTATTTTGAACTCGTCAATTGCACCAAAGAGATATTTAAGCTTGTCCCACATTTGCTTAGGAGTTGTACATTATAAAATATGGAATTGTAAGTTATTGAAAATATAGAGACCGATGATGTCCATTGCCTCATCTAACTTGTTCCAATAAGTAAATTATTTAAAATCTCTAGTAAATTTCCTTTGTTATCCATTGATCATTTGCCATAATCCCTTATATTGAAGAAGTTGTACTTTGACTTTTCATGTGTGGAATTTATGTGGTATTAACAAGTCAATTTTTGGATCCATGATGCACACACAATAAGGTACTTGAATTGTGCCTTACCAAACCCCCCAAAATTTTATTATATCTGAATGTAGACCCCCTAAATAGATGCAAGACAATATTTTACAAGCTTTGGTTAAGTTTGGAAGCTAAATCACCTATTTATAACTCATGGATATTATTATAAATAGTAAAAAATGGGCTTTCCAAAACTTACCTTTGACTACAAATCTAAAATCCTTGAAAAAATTTGTCAATATTTGATAAATGGGGTGAAAGTTATGTCCTGTCAAAAATTGCACAAATTACAATTAGTTTGAAGGTCAAAATAACTTATTAAAAATTTCAAAATCGTCTTGATGCTAGTTTGTCCAACATGAAAAGAGCTTTTCGATGATTATTCACACTTGAAAAAATGCCCCCCATTTTCAAGTTATCACAAAATGGAAAAAGGACCATTTTACTAGCTTTTAGCACAAGATTAAATCTAATTGTTAGCAATAAACTACTAGTGGACAACAATAAAGTTAGATTAACTAACTCCTATGATTTTTACAACAAATCCCTAGTCTTGGGTTGAACTCTTTGGAAGCCAAGTCAATAATAAGTTGTAGCTTGCTTGGTTAGAAGAGGTTGTTGGAGAGCACAATATGGAGAGTTGGAGACCGTTGGAAGAGAGTTGGTATCAAGCAAGAGCTGAGGCCACCAATATGGAAGGATTTTTGTGCCAAATATGGAGAATATTCCATGCAACCCTTTGAACAAGGATGCAATGTAAATGTTGAAATCAACCCTTAAAACCACATGGCAGAGTGCAAGCCCCTACACCTATGCAAAAATGTGTGGAGTTAAACTATTGGGATGATAGTTGGTCTTATGAAAGAGCCCTCACCATCAGCATGGGATCATTGAGCTAGTATTTAGATGTAATTGATGAAGTTAAAAATTTGTTGAAGCTACCGAGTGGAGTCCTTAGGTGACTATCTTTGTTGCATGGGTTCCTTAATATTGTTTGTCATCCCTAAAAACAATAGATCAAAAGATTGACTCAACAAAATGTTGAAATTTTTGATGGAAAATTTGCAAGCCACAGGTAAGATGATGGAGCGTTTAGTGAAGAAACCCTCAGATGGTGTCATGAATATTTCAAAGTAGGCAATGTGGCATGATAGGCTTGGTGAGGAATGGTGTTATAAATAATGACTCCACTTTTGTTGCAGACATGATCCTATAGATTCAATTGGAATAATACTTGTGAAATACCTCAACATATCTAAGGCTCGATATTTGGATATGGTGGGATGAATTATGCAAGTTGATGCAACAAAAAATATGTTGCATATGGCTTTGTTAAGGATGGTGAGCGTGCAAAGATATGAGAAGGCATTAAGAGGTTGCAAACAGAAGGAAACATATTACATTAAATATTCAAATTATTATGAACCCTTGGTTGATGATATGTTTAGGATGCCACTTCTTCTAGTTAATGATCAAGTCAAAGGATGTGCTCAGAATGGTTGGGTTGTGACACTCTAGCTACAAAATAGGCAACAACAACCATGCAATAACTAAGTGATTAAGCTATGCAAGGAATGGATAGAGGTGTGGCAGTGCAGTGAATGGATAACAATGATTGAATTTGATAGATATTTATAGGTGAATTAGAAACCTGCAATAAGAAACCACAAAAACTGTAAATAGGCCAATGAAGGCCACAAATTTCCTACAAATAACAATTTCACAAACCTCCAACAATCAAAACCAATGAATGAAATAGGCCAAATAGGCCAATATTTTGCTATAATTTTTTTTTTTAACCTAAAAATATGAAATGGGCAGATGGGAAGATTGTGAGAGGGAAGATTGGTCCTCTATAAAAAAAATCATTTTTTACAACTTTTGGTAAAATCAACACAAAGGACTTGAAAAATTGCAAAAATTCAAATTACTAAAATTGATGAAGTGAAAGGTATTTTTTTGTTTACCGAGGCTTCTGGATGTAGTGGTGGTGTTTGTTTGGCTCCACGACACTTTGTTGATATGGATATGTACAAGAATCACCTTGATGCGGGAAGGAATATACTCTCATAGCTTTGATACCATATTGGAGAATTCCAAGATCAAAGAGCATGAAATAAAATTCCACAAGTGAATAAAATAAGAACAATAGTATGCCTATCGATATACAAAATGAAGAATATGTAAATACAATGAGAAACCTTGCAGATATAGGCAAGGTGGATGAGGTGAGAAGGTAGGAGACAATGATTGACTACCCCTCCAAATGTGCAACACTTGTGAGCTCATTTAACAAGTGTGTAAGAAAGTGTAAAGTGTCCATGCAATTGGTGTCTCAATGTTATGAAGTGAGACAAAATTATGAAATAGCATAAGTAAACTTAAGCTAGGTGATTTATAGGTCTAAGCAAAGTTCCTCTATGATGCCCACATATATTTCAACACATTTCTTAGAAATTTTCACATGATTTTAAATGTGATTCACAATGTGTGGATGATGTTGGTAGGAGATGATGGATTTTCACATGTAATCTGAGTTTTTTTCATCTTGAGGATTTCTTGAGCAAGCTAGGTACTAGAATGGTAGATCTACATATATTCGTTGATTATTCATGAAAAGAGTTGGCCATTGAACTAATTTTATAGTATGATAAAGTATGTATAGTGTTATAGGGCTTTAAACATTGAATGTGTTAACTATAAATGGCATAATGTATCTTGTAAAGTGTAAAAAGCATCTGGAAATACATGTATCTCTAGTGGTATATCTTTGTGGATATTTATAGTGATTCGAGAAAATATGTAATCACAACTATGTATTTTATCTTGCCATATATGTTGGCATGGATGTAATGATGGTTTGGAGTGTGTGATCACACCTAATGTATTTCAAATACTTTGTAATAATCACTCCTTTATTTCATATGGGTAATGTAGTTATGATTATGGATAATTAAGTATATCCATTATATAAAATATAATCTTTGATTTGCATATGAATACATTTCTAGTTTTATTTATGCTTTACCTAATGGAATTTATTTTCTATTTGTTATTTTTACTCTATTGTCCAGTGGAGTAGGAATCAATCTTTTTATTTGAGATCAAATACTCTCATTTAAATAATATCACTATGTTGGTTGGATGTTAGAATAGATTTAATTTAAATTATGTTTTATGTAGGTTATTCATGATTCAAAAATACAAACCAAGGAACTATTTTGAACAAACTCAAAAACCATATCATTGGATAATATGAAAATTAATGTCTAAACCTTGCTAATATGTTAAAAAAGATAAAAGAAACCATTTTAAGGGATTATAAAATTGATATCATCTATGTAAGTGCATGTGCAAGGTGTGTTATCAACTATATAGGGGTATTAAGTAGTTATTAGATCAAACCTATTTAGGTCACCTTTGGGAACACCCTCGTAGGTTTAAGTTGAGACCAAATTCTAGGAGAGATTAACCAATTTTATATAGAGGCCTTTAACCATTCCTAGTCTACTGATGAACCCCTATTTTACCTTTGATGACACCCCTAACCCTAAATATGTAACGCCAATTCTAAGATTGTGGACCTATGGTTTTGGGACCTAATACTACCCAAGCCATGCAAAAGTTATAGCACGATCTCTAAAAAAACAAGAAAAGATCACATATCTTGAGTTTGGGTGATGAGTTGTAGAATTGTTGCTTTAATTAGGGTTATTTCCTTTACTCTATTGATACTTTCATAAAATTTACGAACATTTCCAAAGACTATGATTAATTATATTTGAGCAATTTTTCAAAATTGAACAACAATTTTTATAATTTTTTGAGCTATTCTTAAAACTTGTAGTTGTGAAAACTCTTATTTTTCAATAAAAATAGCATGTTTTGCCTTCTCAAATTCATTTATTGAATGTGTTTATAAATGATTTTATCTAATTTTTGTGATTTTTTTCAATCTCAAATCCTTGAATTATGTCTCATTTTTAAAATATTTTATATTGGAACAAACAAAATTCAAAAAAATCATAGGTTGTGTTGATATTTTCAGAAGTTGTAGTTGTGAAAACACTTAATTTTCCTTCAAAAAATATGAAATATAACCTTCCCATGAAACATTGTTGTGTGAGCTTGTTGAAAAATGAGTTGTGCATAAATTCAAACCTTTTCTTTGAGAGAAATTGTGAGTTGAAGTAGTAGGTATAGATCTTATAAAGTTTGGTGCATCACCTTCTAGGATCCAATTTTTAGTCTTAGTTCCTCTATCTCTTTTCCTTATCAAAACAATAGTTTATATAGGAGGTTTATCAAGGCAACTAACCCTCTTTGGAGGTTCATCTTCAATATAAGCCACCCACAACTTGAACATGATCCCATGTTTCACAAGATAGCTAAATTTCTCACTTAACCAGAGTGCAATCTTAGTGACAACATGTATCCTTGCAAAACACTATCATAAATCCATCCAAGCACCCCAATAAATAGAAGAGACTAAAATAATAAACCATCCAATGGTTTTAGAAAACAAAATGCAAGAGGTATGGCACTTAAAATTAATGGCATAAATTTCAATGCTCCATACCAAGTTTAAATTCTAAGCTATAATTATAATATTCTTCACAATCATCTAACTTTCCATAGATTATCATAGTCAAAATTCCATCTTAGATGCCCAAATTTATCATGCTCCTTTTCTCAAACATGATTTATGACATGCATCATAAGACTATCATAATGTTGGTCAATATTCCAATGTAACCCCCATAATCATGCTCTTAGTGTCAAAGAATTTATCATAAGTAACTCCCACATATTATAATATCATAAGATGCTCTTACATATCATAATGAAATTATCTTCTCTTACAAATCCTCACACATTCCAAAATGGATGACATGTGGCAAGGAGTGCCACATCAAAGTGGGTGAGATGCTCCACTTCTCATGTGAGGATAAAAGCAATAAATAATAAACATGTAACATTGGGAATGCAAGGTTCAAACACCTTTCCCAATAACCCATGCCAATTATGTACTACATCCTCTCATTTTTCTACCTCTCATCCAACTCTCTCTCTCTCTCTCTATGCTCAAAACACAACTCCCAAAATTGGTGTTTTCTCACTCATTTTTTCTTGTCTTCTCCTTTTATGGATCTAATTTTCCTAATCAAGTTAAGCCCTCAAATTTTTTTATGTCGTACCATATTAATGCTCATTAATTGATTTATTTCCCCCAAGGTATAATTTGCATTATATTTTATTAGAGTGCTTAGATTTTTTAATGCGCACCAAATAATATATTCTAATAAGTTTGAAGTACATTATAGAGAGATTGGAGCACATACATAGTCTTGTACAATATGTTTGACTAGTGATTTTAGCCACTTCAGGAAATTCTATGAAATTTATAACATCCTTCTCTCATTGATTATTGTTTGATTATTTGCATATCATGCATGTGCTAGTGGGGTATTTTTCTTATCATAAATCTTTAGGGATCATGGTATTTATTTGAATAATATTCAAATATTATAATTTGGAAATTTCATCATGTTTACTTTGAGACTAACAAAGACACATATATGTAACCAGTTAAATTTAGGTGTCTACAATGAATGTGATAGATTCTTCATGTTTATAGGATCCACCTCATTTAGAGGTCTACAAACTACGATATCTATTTATGAACTTTTATCTTTAGGATCTTGAGGACATCGTTGATGACATTGATTTCCCCATCAACAGTAGTACTTTTTTCACTACATCACCATCTCTATATTCTTTGACACCTATTTTATTTCCTACTTTACATGTTTTTGAGTTATTCCCTTTACAATTAGGCTTGATATTCCTAAATAGATATTAACACATCTCAACATCAATGCGAGATAGACATAGTTTCTAGATACATACATCTTTTATTTTATTCCCTTGTATTCCTTCATGGAATGGGAAAACCTTGTACATGTGCCCATGATCCTATTTATTCCTAAGGAGAGATGTTGTTTAATGATAGTTGATCTTCTTTAGTATTATGTTCTAGTTCAAGAGTCTACACATTTTGGGGGGCTGCATGGCCCTTCTCTCTCTTTCCTCTCTTCTTTGGGGGGTCTTTTTTCTAGTGTAAATAGAGTCATTATTTACCTAGTTAGCTAATCACCTTTTCAGGATTGACCTATTGACACTCATAGCTTAAGTTTACTTAGGCTTCTTTTTCTTTTGTCTCACTTTATAATATTGATACATGTGTCCTCATCACTTGATACACCTATTAACACTTGCTCACACACTTATCAAGTGAGCTCACAAGTGTCTCATCTTTGTAGGGTTAGTTAGTTGTTTGGTCCTACCTTCCTACTCATCCAACTTCCCTATATATGCAAGGTTTCTCATTGTATTATATACTCTTCATTCGTATATTGGTATACATACTATTGTGCTTATATTTTCACTTGTATAAGTTTGCTTCATGCTCTTTGATCTTGGTATTCTCCAACATGGTATCAGAGCCATGAGAGCACATTCCTTCTCACA
Organism: Sequoiadendron giganteum; assembly: GCA_007115665.2. Lineage (NCBI taxonomy): Eukaryota > Viridiplantae > Streptophyta > Pinopsida > Cupressales > Cupressaceae > Sequoiadendron > Sequoiadendron giganteum. The sequence continues at coordinate 780,332,823 of CM021100.1, read as the reverse complement.
TCAAGGTGACTCCCACACATATCCATATCAATAGAGCATCGTGGAGCCAAACAAACACTGCCATTGCATCTAAAAGGCTTGACAAATAGAAAACCTTTTGTTTCATCAATTTTCGTAACTTTGATTTTTTGTAATTTTTTGGGCCTTTGTGCCTATTGTATGAAAAGATAGTAAAAAATTAAAAATAAATTAGTAGAGGGCCAATCTACCCTCTGCCCATCTACTCATTTGGGATGATAATTTTTATTTTTTTTAAATGAACTTTTGTGGGAAATATTGGCCTATTTAGCCTATTTGGAAGGTTTCAACTATGATTATAGGTGATAATTTTGGCTTATGTGGCCTATTTATAGATGTTTCTAGTCATTTCAATATCATTGGTGACTCTTCTCTACATAGTATTGTTGAGACAGGTTTTATCATACTTGGCTTCATCTATAGATCGATCCATTGTCCAAGCTTTATTAAAGGTGTGTCTATAGAGTTGGAGGTGTACATCATTCCTATTGTCCATCCATCAACCAAAAGCTCCTTTGCTATTCAAACCCCATAAATTGGGATTTGCATAACCTCATTCTAGATACAAAGGCCTTTAGGGGTTGCAACCTTCATTTCATTTATATTTTCCATGCCTCTATCTATAGCCACATCACAAAAACAAGCCATAGATAAAGAACAAAGTAATATGAGTTTGACAGTCCTTTGCAAGTAGCATAACTTCCATCCATCTATATGTAACACCTGTACTTCCCACATGAGCCTCCATTCCTTCCTGCCTTATAGTAATTATCAACAATTGCATTGAAGTTGTGTGCATGAATTGGCATGAAGAGATACATTTAAAGTGCATGGTGTATGTAGATTTAATCTATGTGGTTTTATTGTAAGTCGCAACTTAAGTTTTGTTGTAGGTGTTTGGGTGATCCCACAAAGCTGGATTACAATTTCTGAGAGGAACTGATTTTTACTGAAATCACATATTTTTAGAAAATATAATGATTTAAGCCTTTAAAAGTTCCATTTTAAGGATTCCAATTGAAGAGGGTTTGTTCAAACCACCTTAGATCAAACCCCCTTGGATAGAACCTCGCTAGTTTTAAACCATACCTATAAATGAGTCTCCTTTACACCTAACAAAATGTTGATAAAAAATCACTTTTGATTTACCTTTTGGGGGATCAAATGATTCATTTAAAATTTATTTCAAATGATTATGGTAATCCTCAAAATGAGCTATCCCATGAATATAATTTTAATATGTTTTGGTTTTATTATGTATGTGTTTTTTTAGTTTTATTAAACATAGGTTTTTCACCAAAAATCAAGCTCTTTGTTTTGCACATGTGGAAAAATAGAAAATCATCAAAATAAATCTTTAAAAAATATGTTTGTGCTGGGCATTGATGTCCTTGATCCATTAAAAAAAAAATTGAATTTGGATACATACAAAAAAAGTTATGTTGTATACAGTCCGCCTATGTCTGAATTGCAATTGGTTTGACATTGAAACTCTATTAAGGAAAAAATATTCAATAAAAAAATATGAGACCAAATGAAAGTGCTAGATATCGTAGTTACAAATCTAAATTCAAAAAAATTATAATTTTATCCTTCATACAAAAAAATTTATGTTGTATACGGTGAGCGTCACTTTTTAAAAATGTTGTTTTTTGAAAAAAACCAATTTTCGTGGGAGATGGAAAAAAAAAGTGTAATCTTATTCCAAAAAATTTGAAAAAAATATTTTTAGAATCTAAGGACAAAATGTGATGAGACTCTAGTTTGCATCATCTTCAAATTCCTCACGGTTTAGCTGTTATAGGTGCCCGAATGTGAAGATTTAGTTAAAAATAATAATTTCAGTGGTCAGTTTGGCCAAAAATTGTAAACCACTATTGTGGGATCACCCGTTTACCTCTATAATAAAGCAAATTAGACACTTATCAAGTCAATCCACCATTGTGGGGGTGAAAAATCCATTGCATGACTTGACACCATTCTCCACAACACACCATCATTAGCGGATTTATTGCCACATTTCCACTCCATATAGTCTCTACTCATCAATGACATCTAACTTCATACTTGGAGACATTCCTTAATCAACCTTTGCCCAAGCTAGCATAAAAATATCTAACAAAGTTTGAAAAAGAGACTTGTTTGATCAATAATTTTTGGCCACATGTCTGATTCTACTGTATGATGTGCTGAACAACTAGGTGTGACAGTGAAAATATGGTGATGTGGTGAGAATAAATAGGTGTAGAAATTACAATCAACATGAATCTTAACCAATCGATTAATCCCCCTCAAGCCAAAACATAAGGAGATTCCCCCATCAAGTGCCAAAGGTCCCTAACATTTAGTGGTACATATTATAATGACTCTTTTGGTAGCATGTAATGTTTTTTGATATTGAAATTGTCAAATTTAAGTTTATGGTTTTGATAAATTTTCAAGTACTAGCAAAAGGGTTTTTTGTTTGTTTTTGTTTTTGCATAACTTGCAAATGGAACCTCAAATTTTCAAGTGTGAATAGTTGATGGAAAGCTCTTTATGTTCTAGATAAATTAGCATCAAAACAATTTCAAAATTGTAATTTTAAATCTATTATTTTGACCTCCGAAGTCACTGTAATTTATGCAATTTTTGATGGGGCATAACTTTCACTCCATTTATCAGAAAATGATTTTTTTAAACTTTATCAAAATTTTGCAAGGATTCTAGATTTGTAGTTTAAGATTTGGAAAGTTTATTTTTCTATATTTTAAAATGTCTCTGTGATATATAAATGAATGATCTCACTTCCAAACTTGACAAAAGCTTGTAAATCCTGTCTTGCATCTTTTTTTTTTTGGGAGGGGGGGTCAACATTCAAATATAATACAATTTTGAAGGGATTTGTAAGGCACAATTCAAGTGCCTTGTTGTGTGTACATCATGGATCCTCAAATTGACTTGTTAACACCACATAATTTCCACACATGGAAATTGAAAGCACACCAACTTCTTCAATATAAGGGATTATGACAAATGATCAATGGACAGTAAATTCAATTTATTAGAAATTTTAAAATAATTTACTTATCAAAACAAGTTAGATGAGGCAATGGGAATCATTGGTCTCCATGTTTCTGCTAACTTACAATTCCATATTTTAGAATGTACAACTCCTAAATAAATTTGGGTCAAGCTTAAAGATCTCTTTGGTATAGTTGATGAGTTCAAAATACTACAATTGAATGTTGAATTAACAATATTATCTCCTGATTCATTTCCATCTATTGAAGATTTCTTGGTACAATTTAAGTCTTTGCTTTCTCAACTTAAGGGTTGTGGTAAAACAAAAACATACAAAGAATGTGTCTGCTTGGTTTTGTCAAAGCTAAAAGGTCCTTATCAAATATTTGCTTCTTATTTCTACTCTATAATGGATGCTACTGGAACAACACTTATAATTCCTTCTTTTGAACAATTTTGTGAAAGACTCACACGAGCACAATCTAAGTTAATATCTATGGATGCTATCTGTTGGTATCTTAGGCAAGATTGGAGCAATTAATGAACAAATTTAAATAATGCAAATATATAATTAAATGATAGAAAATTAAATTCACAGAGGCAACAAAATTTTAATGTGGTTCACCCTTTGGGCTACGTCCACAAATAACTTGTCCTTTTATTTAAATATTCAACAATAAATAGAGTTACAATATTACATACACCTGTAATATTTTTTTGTGTACTACATTAAAACCATGTGACCTGTAAATTCTAATTTTGCACACTAATATATGTGTTGTTTACAAAACCATGATAGTCTACATTCCATCGTACGCGACATGTTGTGTGTAACTACTTCTATAATGCGCGACGATATAAATTCAATCTACAACAAGAAAATAGTTTAACTTGGGTAGTTACAAACAAATTTTAATGCGAATTGATTATAAATTTCCTTTATTAAAATTGGTGAATTTTTGCTCCAGAGCCCACCGCGGACTCCGCCCCTTACACTCTCCCATTAATTATTTAGGGGGAAACCGCGACTGCCAAAGTCATTGAATTATTAACTTGAAGTATGATCATGCTACACATACAAATACTATCACCTCTTCAAAAAGTTAAGCATTAGTTGCTCAATCATCTAAGGTAAAGAAACAAACTAAGGATCAAGCTCAAGGATGAAAATTAGAAACTCCATCAGATTCATCTCCCTAATCAAAAGGGAAAATTCCAAGGAGAAGCCCAATGTACTTATTATAAGAGACTAGGGCCCGAAGAACACCAATATTATAAAAAGCAAATTAATGACTTGAGGCATTTTCATCAACAAAATCAAATTCAAGTGCCTACATCTAGGACACATGGTTCTTCTTTTTCTCCATCCACATTATCCACATATTCAAAAAAGGATAAGAATAAGGGTACGAAACTTATTGTTTTTGAAAAAAATACATCACATAAATGGCTTCTTGATTCCTAGGCATCACATCGCATGGTTGCATCTAGGGAACTATTTTCTACCTTTGAGCTTTGTTCATTCCCACAAATATTCATGGAAAATAACACTTATATATCAGCTCATGGAAAAGGACTATTGAAATTGGAGAAGGAACATTCAATAATGTACTTTATGTACCTTCCATATCCAATAATCTCCTTTCCATTGATCAAATTACACATAGTGGCATAGGAAAAAAAATTGAGTTCACACCACATTTTGTAGAGATATCATTATCATGGATCATGCTGATCATGATTCTAGATTATATTCCTTTTCTTCCTTTGGTTCTATTGACTTTGATGATGGTTTGAGTATAGATGACATTGATACCTTCAACATGCATAAGGAGATACAATTTGGCTATTTGAACCTTGTTTTTCTATCCTCCTCATTGGTTCCTTCACCTTACACTAATATAACATCTCCTCCATATATTGCTTCTTTCGTATTGAGTGTTCCTACATAATTGGTTTCTCATGATTCAAGGCAACAAGATATCCACAGTTGTGTTTCCACTATAATTGATTGAGATGATTACTTACATGACATATTAGACTTGTTTAGTGAATCCTATTTTATAAAGTTGGCAGACACCTTTGATGACAACCACATCAATGGTGTTGTCAACCTGTCTACATCTTTGGTTTATGTTCTACATTAGCCTTCACATGTAGAATTTGAGAAAATTTTAGAGGTTTCACCATTGTCTTTGGATCTTGTGCATTATTCAAAGACCTCTATTCTTCTCACATGGTAATATTTCATGCACCTATCTATAGTTCATCTTCTTCCACGAGGAATAAATGTTCGACATTCAGGGATCACATTTTGCATTCTTCTTCAAACATCCCTCAACAGTGTAGGTTTTATGGTCTTATGGGAGGACTCCATAGTCTCTCTTTTTATCTCCTATGGGGGGGAACATTTCTTGTACTTATGTGATATAAGTAGTCCTTGGGGGGTCATCATGAGTCCTTCTATCTTCTTCACTTGTACATTTTATTTTATTGCATCATTTCTCTTTTGGAGAGGCATCTCTTCCCCATTGAATTTTTCTCATTTACTCCACTAAATATGAGATATTTGTACGTGAGTACCTAACATGGCCTAGTAGCTGGGACTCATCATCTTGCATACATTACTCCCTAAGTTACACTTAAGGGGGTGTATTAGTGTAAATAAAGATATTATTTACCTTGTTAGCTAGTCACCTTTCTAGGATTGACCTATTCACACTCATAGCAAGTTTACTTAGGTTTCTTTTACTTTTGTCTCACTTCATAGCATTGAGACATGTGTCCTCATCACTTCAGACGCCTATTGACACTTGCTCACACACTTGTCAAGTGAGCTCACAAGTGTCCTATCTTTTGAGGGTTAGTCAATTGTTTTGTCCTACCTTCCTACCTCATCCCCCTTTCCTATATTGTTTTGTATATTGATAGACATACTATTGTGCTCATATTTTCACTTGTGGAAATTTGTTTCATGCTCTTTGATCTTGGAATTCTCCAACACTTTCTCTCTTTACTTTGGGGGCTTATCCCTCTTCTCTTGGGGGGGTTATTTTTTTATGGAGGAAAATCATATCTACATGGGTGCGTCACTAATATATATATTAGTCAGGACCCATCTTTCACCTAGCAAAACTAATTATGTTTATCTTGCTTTGGTTATTATGACTAGATCACAAAGTAAGTTTTTAGATTTTTCCATACAATAACCCCATTATATTTTAGGTATTTGGGTGTTACATTTCCTATCGGTTATATTTTCCTCCTCACCTATTCTATTTGTACTCACTCAACTTGCATGTTTTATCCTATCATTGAGAGCCTTTGGTTTATTCATATTACTTCAAGCTATTCTTCTCTTGTAAGTTTTTTGTATATTGTCTCTCATACATGGAAGCTCTCTTTATTCCACTATTTTTATTCTCATATAATTTTTCAAATATTATGTGTGATTATCCTTGCATTAGATCTAGGTTATTATTGTTTTACACTACTTATAAAATAGTATTGGAGGTCTTGCATATTTTTGAGTAACTATGTGCTATATCTAACATATAAGCTTTTACTATAAACACTATAAATAAATCAGCTATTACTATTTAGGCATAATTCTTATCATCCTTGTTGATAAAAGCATCACAATAAATCCAATCATCATTATTTGATAAATTAAATAACTATAGAACAATTACACACGATCCTATAATGTAAATCCTATAGTTAAATAGTAGAGTATTACATGTAATTATTCTCAAAAGTGGAGAGAATTGGCACAAAAATAAAGTATATGGAGTAATACTATGGTTGAAAGATAGTTGAGACTTATAACATCACCTACTCCTCTTCATAGAATAACTCTCATACCAAGTAAGAGCTTGTGTAGAAAGTTCGTCTCAAAAGAAAGCTACTTTTAAGAACCTTCACTTAGAGGATTCACCTCATTCCATTTGTCCTATTTTTAATTCACCTTATTTAATGTTATCTTTTGGGATTCCCATTTTGGAGATGAGGGCAAACGCCATATTTTCTAGTCTACCCAATCTCTTCTTAAAATTAAGGAGCCTAGCTACATCTTCTAGTTTTTCTAACATCACTTCCTTGGCTTCTTCTCTTGTCATTGTCACTCTTTAGTCACTTTTAATCTTTGATATTAAGCTCAAAAGGTGGTAAATATTTACCACCACTTGATCTAGTTGTTATCATATACTTTCAAAATACTCAAATTTTTAATGAAAATTATAGATTTGATACCAACCGATCCATAAACCTCTTGATCGATAATCCTAGAGCTGCAATAATGATGGATTCATCTAAGTTAGCATGCCTTACACTACCTTTTGTAATCAACATTAGTGAATTTAATTAACCTATATTATTAATTGTGTGAAATTAGTAAGAAATATGAAAACAAAATAATAAGACGCATAGTGAAGAAAATCACCCATGCCAGATATTTTATCTAGAGAAAATTTAATAGGCAAAAACATAGGATGGATATGTACATTTACATCCCATTCACTATGATAGTGTTAATATAAGGAGATTGCCAATTTAATAGTCTTACTTGGGCGACAACATATCCTTACACTCACCTTTTCTCAAACTCTATTCTTTATAATTCATAGGAAACCACATTCACTCTTTTTTTTGCCATAATGATATGAAAGTGCCTTTTTTAGCCCATTTACTAACTCCACATTTGATTTTGTTGTCTTATTTTATTCCCCTATATTTTCCTTACGAAGAAATATTTACAATTATCTTGGACTTGGAAACAAACACCTCTTCCAACTAACCTCTCTTGGGAATACAAATGTTATCTTGAAATGTAACATCAATCCATGTAATTGCTCACAATTTACCCACCAACAACAATGATGTGTCAATTTCCCAAAAATATTAGAATGAGCAATAATCTAAGTGTTGTTGACAAATATTAGACATTCATGTTATCTAAAATTAATTTAATTGCATTTGAATAAAGTACATTTTAAAACATCCAAATATGAATTAATCATTAAAAATAGTGTTAATATTCTTGATATCAATTGTAAAAAAATATGAGATCAAATTTTTAATAATGCTCATCTAAGATAAACCCTCAAAATGACTTTACACCCTCTAGAGGATTAGGGAAAGGCCTCTTAGCCTATGGATGCAATTTAGGAGGACTTACTAATCATATAAAATTCTTTGTGTCTTAGATCAGAACCATCTAAGGTGTACTCTATACCCTTGTTTGGACAAAATATGTGTGCCGCTTCTCTAATGCCTATTGTCTACCTTCCTCTATCTTCTTAGAGCTTTTTTGTTTTTATTTCCAAGCTTTTCACATAGTCTAAATAATTTTCTTGGGGGCGATTTCAACTGATGTTCTTGTTCATAATGGTTGGTTACCATTTATTAATTAAATATAACATTTACAATCCCTTTCCAATAATTTTTTTTCATGTATAATTTCCTTGAAAAGGATCTTCATAATAACACCTCTTTTTTACTATAACTAATGATTTTATCCCCCTTTTAACTAAAACAACATTTTTACATGGAAGTAACCTTCTATATTATTCCCTTTAACTTTCACTTGGAGAAATAATCACATAACAACAATGCACATCAACTTTTGTGGGAAAATGGTGCAGTTACCAATCACATCATAACAACCTTGACATCATGGTCAAAGGAGAGATTACCACCAAGAGGAATAACCCACTTGTTAAGGTCCATGGATAATTAGATAGCTCACCAATAATGCATGACAATTACTATTCTAATTTGTATCACCCTTCGATGGAATAGACACATGACTAATATATAAGCTACCTATGAAAGGTAAACTATGTTTGTTCATTATTTTATCTAAAATGAGTTCTCAATTGCTATAACTCATCCAAAATTGGTCTATTGAAAACTCATCCAAAATTGGTCTATTTAGAACTAATCCAAAAATGGTCTATAGACATAAAAATATATATGGGTTGACTCCACCTATAATACAACAATGCTTTGAACCACCATCAAGTCACTTGTAGCATCAATGCATAAATTGACTCTTCTTGTCCCACTATTTTGAAATCTTATAATATTGTTAAACACAATACAAATCACCCTCATTAATGATTCTAGTATAATAGAATGCTCTCAATTACTCTCCTTAACAATCTCATGCTAATTGGAAGTCATATAAACACTTGTAGCAATTAATAATTATATCAAATTATTGTAATCTTATAGTAGTCTATTAACACATACAACAAGCTATACTATACCTATATTAGCTAATTGGACTCCTTTAGTAACTTTGTGATCACTTGTAGTATTCTTGTAGGTAACCTACACCTTAATAGTAGGGTATTTGTAGCCTCCTATATAAGTGCCCAACTAAAAAACCACTAGATCCAAACTTCTCCATTGATTTTCTTGAATCACTCAGGGTGGAGGAAAAACTAGTCTTGTAGTAGTGGTAATTTCCATGCTACATTCATTTATTACTTTAGTAAGTGATATTACAAGTGAGCAATCTCCTTGCCTTCTACTTTTTCTAATTATCCCCACCATGAATAAAACTAAAACACACATCAATTCTTATGATTATCCAACTCGTAGACATGTCTTTCATGATTGCATATATAGCTATTTATAAATTTTCAATTATAACAAAGTTATTTTGAGTTGAAAAGAATTTTGACCATCCCTAGAAGCTTTATCAAATAATGTTCAATTCAAAATATGAGTTCTAGCACATGTATTGCCAATGAACACCTTAGGGATCATGGTACAATCTTTGTGTTTTACAACTTTACAATTTTATCCAACACTTGTCCCTCCACTTGAATTCAATATTTTGCCCAAATTCTATTATTTTCATAGATTTGGATCAATAGGTATAGTTATTACCAATTACCTCTCACACACACTATAAATAACTAGTCAAAGATGCTAGTCATACTCCACTTAGTAACCCTTTATTCAATGACTTCTTACAACCATCATAAGACCAATGATACATGGGAGAGAGTGCCAACTATGGAATATGCAGACTTTACCTAAGTGGAATGCCCTTTTTATGTAGATAAAATATTTACAAATATTACAAAATATTAAATAATTAGAGTAGATCTTGGACTTGTAAGGCATACAACAACACCTAGTCTCTCAATCCTAACATTCAATAACACTTAAAAAAGAAACCAACATATACTAATGACCATTAACTTGACATCCATAACCTACTTTGTCAATGCTAATAACTTATCTAGCAAGGGTTGATTGGACACACCACAAAACATAACAAGGATTAAGGACAAAAACAAAACTAAACAACTCTAATGATAAATTTATTACAACAAAATAATATTACTAGGAGACACACATAAAATTACCCATAGTTTGGGGCGTGGTTTAGTTGAATAGTCTAATAAATATATATCTTTGAATTTTTACTTTCATCACTATCAAACTATAACAACACTCTTGCTTGATACTCTCCTTCTACTTAAAAATAATTTACATTACAAAATTTAAAAAGACAGATAGACTAATTCATGTCAATAATCGCAATAAAAACACACTATAAACATAACATAATAACTGAATATCATCATCATATAAATACATATCATTAATGCAAACTAAATTAAAATCTCTAAATAATATAACAAATTATTAATACTTTTAATCACTTTATTAACCAATTAAACACTGTAATTATGTTGCTTCTTGATTCGATTATGTGCAAGTTTTTTCATCAACATTTCATATCACACTCTATGATCCATCATCAAGATAGACAACTTAAGGAGATGTAAAATGATTGTTGTAGACCGAGTTATATCAAAAAATGACTAAATTAAAATGCTAAATTAATAAAAATAAATAAAACAAAACAAAAAGCAAGCTTAATAAAGTAAGTAACATGAAGAATTATGAGAAATAGAGCTAAGAGAAATTGAGACCAAAACATTAATAATCATTATAAGAAAATAATATAAATATATATACACAAAATTATATAAGATTTTACAAAATCAAATAATAATAATAAACAAGATTTTACAAATATAACATATAATAACAATTTACGAACAAAAAACAATAAAAAATTACAAAACTTTTTAAAAAAAGACAACCACCTACCATCCTACACCCACTATTAAAGTGAAGAGTTATAACTTATAAAAGTGCCCAAAAAAATTCTTTTAGAGATAAAAGATACTTGCCATGAAATACAATGCACCCAAAGCATAAGAGCTCATATTTTATGTGCATGAAAGTGCAAAGTGCTTCTTACAAAAGAGATCACTTTTCATTGAGTGCTCCTTATCACTTCCCATACAAGGTGAGACAAAATTGTGATGGTGTACTAGAGACTTTCATATAAATGATTTCTTAGTTTGCAAGTAAGGCACTTGTTGTCTCACATAAGCCATTTAAGCCCTTGTAACTCATAGGCTATCAAAATTGCTTGTGACATGACTCTTCTAACCAAATTCCATCCATAATGAAGAAATTTTGCACTAATAATATTAAAATTGTCTTCAAAATTTTAAAAATATAAATTAATTGTCTTCTAAATAAAACCTAGAAACTAGAAAAAATAAAAATAATAATAATAAATACATGCGTTGGCTAGTTACTTTTCCAGTCCATAAAACACGTCAATTGCCGTTAAATGCCGTCAATGTCATCGTCGCCTTCGTTACCGTCGCCTTCGGGTAACGAAGGCTATCGCTTTTTTCGAAAGCTCAAAAAACAATCAACCGCCATGCACTATAACACATTTTCAAACGCCATCTCAGCCGTTCGATGTGCTACAAATAGCCCGCAGTTTACGATTACTTATGTAACCTTTTCTTCTGGCACACGCTATAAAACGGAGGTTAGAACCCGTCATTTAACGGTGTTAGCTGCCGTTGTTTTTATTAATAACTAACGTGGTAGTTTTTGTCGGCAGACGAAGGGATATTGTGGGCTTATTTCCGTCTCCTCTGTTTAGCAATTTTGCTGACAGAAGCTTTTTCTGTTTATTTTTTCTGCGTGTTACCGAGGTCTGCATAGAGTAAGATTTTGGTTGAGCAGAATGAAGGTTACAGTGAAAACTTTGAAGGGCAACCACTTCGACATCGAAGTGCAACCCACTGATGCGGTAAATTTGTTGTTTTTTTGTTCGTTATTTGAGTAGAGTATTTTTTCATGCATCAGCTTAGTTAGGGTTTCTTTCGCAGTTGTGTTATAATTAGTTCGATATTGGATTGTTTGTTTCATTTGGCGCAGATTGAAATGGTAGGTTAAATCCTGGGTAAATTTGGTCAGAGATTTTCTTGTTGAAAGTAGGGTTTTGGTTGGTTGTTCCGTGTTTGAAGGTGGTACTGTAATAGGCTTGGTGGGGCTTTTTTGTTTTTGTTTTAGTTTTAGGGTTCCATAGAGGAAAAGAAGGGTTTGTGTTCGATTCTAATCGAGGTTATTTGTTGGCGCCTCAATGCTGGAGTTTCACTGATTGAGATTAAAAGTAAATCTATATAGTTTTGTTGTATTGTGGAGAGCTTTAGCATGCTGATGATCTAATTGGTTTAGAGATATACGCCTGCTGTTGGGGATTGTAAGTTTGTGTCTTTTTCGGTTACCGGAATGTTTATTATATGCGACTTTGTTTTACTGCTGAAATTCCTCTGGAAAACAATTTGGTTTGTGTCAGACGAATTGAAGTGTTGTGGGGTGGGCGTTTGGGGATTAGGTCTTGGGCAGAATTGGGAATTCGTGATTTCGAATTTCTTGACTTCTGAATTTTGGTTGACGTTATTTCAATTGAAGGAAACACTTTTATGGCTCTGAAATGTTGTGTTTCACCTGTAATATTTTTTATTGTTCCACGATTATTTAAACTGAGGGCACATGATTAATTCACATGATTAACTCTAAATACGGGCTGTAATTATGTTTCCTTAATTGGTGTTTTAATGTCTCGCTTATATAATTTAGGGCTCATTTTGATTTGGAGAAACACAAATAGGGTTTTGTTGATGTTTTTTAACTTGTGCAGTCTGCTTCAATGTTCAATACACTTTTGTTGTTTATTGCAATTTTTGAACTTGTGTCAGTGTCAAAGTAAACTTTAGAAGGTTCAAATCTTCATTCTTATTGTAACATCCACGATGTCTTTGAAGTCTTATCTGCTTAAGAGTGTGCGTAAGTAAATATTAAAATACAAAATCTCATCTCAGTTAGAAGGGTTCTTGAAAGTATGAATACCAAAGTACTTGGTAATGCCATTCTTGTTGGATCTTGTTCAAAGATGGCTTTGGTTACTACCTATCATTTGTTTCAGCAAATATTGCCTTTGAATGCCTTTTTTAATATGAAATAAATAACATCACCATGATCGTTAGGAGGCCACCCATGGTAGGGCATCTGGTATATTCAAAAGTTACAAGCTTCCTTTTTCCACTAGAAAGCTAGAATTTAGTGTTTCTTGCAAAATAAATGATTAGATTGTTTCCTAGTAGATTCCACTTTATCTATTGTAAACAGAAGGGCGTCCACTGTTGGGAATATGAATGTAAACAGTAAATCTTATTCTTGTGAAGAAAGGTATAACCATATATAGGTCTTGGGAGAATTATAATTGCTAGGGTTCTTGACGTAGTTTACAAACAGCAGGCTGCTGTTGCATTGACTTTAGTCTTTGCATGGTCCTATTAGTAATCATTTGCAACATATGCTCATAAAGGGATTCCATTGTGAAATCTAATTATGTTTATATATGAATATCAAGGTGTTGAGATATGTTAGAAGGGTAATCATTAGTATTCATACTGTTTTTGAAATTGCTAGCTGATTCTGTGATTAACATACAATGCATTCCAAGCATCCAAACTCTGATTGAAGGAAAATTGTCTACAATACTGCCGGCCAAGATATAAAGAAGAGTTTGAATACAGGAAACACATTTTTTTCCAGAAATACAGGATATAGAACATTATTGTGATTTATAGATTTGAAATTCATCACAGTAAGGAATTATAACAAATCATTGTATGTCTCTTTTCTAGGACTGTCTAAATCATCCTCCATATTCTTGGAATAAAATGAAGATAGGCATTACACTTCCTATAGCTCCCCTTTCTGGCACTTGTGTAGGAGTTCCTTGCCTTTCATTATCATGTATTTAAAGATTGTGAAAGATAGCTTGGGAAGCATCGAAATCAGACTGCTCTGTCTATCCTAAAGTGTGGTCGATCCTTTCTTAAACAGTTGTGTGACAGGACAGAACAATTAACATTTAGCAGTTCTGCTGTAGTTTATAGTTTTTAATATGAGCTTAATGAATAATCTTTTGATCTGGCTCGATTTTATTTTAAGGTTGACCGTCCTTTATGATTGTGAAAGCAGTTCTCCTGAATTCTCCTGTTGGGTTACCTTTCTGTCTAATTTCAATTTTTTTTCAGGTTCTATATCAATGCCTTGATTGCACCTATGAACCTATGATGCTGTGGTTTTTGGATTGATATTTATGTCTTCAATTATCACATCTGAAATTGCTTTGTAGTTGCAGTGCTAGAGGGATAATGCAGTGCTTGGCACTTTGTCATTGAACATAGTAGTAATTCTCTTGTATCAATTGGTCTTCTTGATTTTTCAGGTTGTAGATGTTAAAAGACAAATAGAGCAACTTCAAGGGTCTTATCCATCTGAGCAGCAGCTACTGATTTATCAAGGCAAAGTGCTGAAGGATGACACCACCTTGGAGGAAAACAAAGTCACAGAGAATACTTTTCTTGTTGTTATGTTGTCTAAGGTAGTGTCTTCCCTTGATTATTGATCTTTCCATTGTGTTTTATCTTCTCAGAAAATGCTGGACACACCAAAAAAGTGTAGGTAAACTTGACAAGAAATGTTATATCAATTTAGTGCTATTCATTTCAAAATTCAAATTGCCAATATTCTGCTGATGGGATCCATACTCATGGTTGTACTTTTGGGGTTCAAGTTTGTTATTGCATATTATTTCATCTGTAGTGTATCTGTTGAAATTGGCTATTTAGATTTAGGCAACATGGTTTGTTTTTAGTTATTTTTCTATTTTTGTTAAATGTTCTCCATACTCATAGTTGTACTTTTGGGGGTCAAGGTTGTTATTGCATATTATTGTTTCATCTGTAGTGTATCTGTTGAAAATGGCTATTTAGATTTAGGCAACATGATTTGTTTTTAGTTATTTTTCTATTTTTGTTAAATGTTCCAACTGTCACATCCTTTTACTATATTTGACTACCTATGTACCTAGGTGTCTCCACCATATGGAGCCACCTATGTAGTTTTATGATTTTTAAATTTGTTCTATCCACCAATTAAGATCTAGGACTTTTTGATAAGTTTACTTTCAAGTGGTTGTGTTGTTGCCCATGTCAATTTCATTTGCTTTCTTTGTTTTCAAAATTTCTGATTTCAAATTTTGAAGAGGTTATTTTGTGTTCAAACCCCAGACATGGTACTTCGAATTTTCTAATATAGATTGATCCTTTTCTTACTAGCATGTATTTATGATATTTGGTGGCTGTTGTATAGAGAGAAACTCTGGTTTACTTGTATGCCTCCATTTTTTTTGCTTTTTCTGTTATCCAACTTTTGAAAAGGTCATTTGTTTGTTCAAAATTTCAAATCCTAGATTTGCTACTTTGAATTTGCCTGTCTAGATTGATCCTTTTCTAGCTAGCATGCACTTATGATATTTGGTGGTTGTTGTTGTATTGGGGAAAATTCTTGTTGGCTTGTATGTCTGTTATGTTAAATTATGAACAGTCAATCAAGCAAATCAATAGCAGGCGTGAGTATTTATAAATCATAAATGCATTTAGCGTCAATGATTTGACTTTGTGAATTCTATCAAGCACAACTCAATCAGTAGATGGATAATAATGTCTTTTGTTGTTTAGTATGATACCAAACTAGGAATTTCAGTCTAATGACTCAATCTTTGAAGCTTTTGATTTGGTGGTTACTTTCATTCTTTTAGATTACTTTCATTTGAAGTCTAGACTACTTGACTGTTAATATTGCCCTTGCAATGTTTATTTGCACCAAATTTTCTTCTTTATCTACTGAAGCTTCAGAACTGAAGTCATTAAGATAATTGGTTTTTTCAGGCTAAATCTTCTACACCTGGGGGGCCATCAACACAGGTATTTTTCAATTCAAGAAAAAATTCACTTGACTGATTTCTTTATCGCATTTAACTTGTATCTGCATATGGATTTGTATTTGTGTTTGAGGGTTTTAGAATCCCAAGCACTGATTGCGTTTTGTGTATTTTAGCCGGCCCCAACAACTGTTCCTGCAGCTCCAGTCAACAATCCTATAGCACCAGCACCAGCTCCAACTCCAGCTCCAGCTCCGGCGCTAGCACCAGCAGCTGCAACTCAGCTTCCAGCTTCGTAAGTTCTAGCCAATGTTTGCACAAATGCCAATCTCATATTGCTTGTGGATTTGTAAAATTTCAGGAAGGTTCATTATATTTACTTCTAGTGACTATAGGAAGTTTGGTCTAGTGTTTTTATTCTTGTTTGTAATTGATGAATTTTCTTCTTTTTCTGCTATTTAAAAACTCTAAAGCTTTAAACTTGTGTAGGGCTCCTACAACCACTGCACTGAGTGCTGCCACTGGAGCAGCACAGTAAGTAAACTTTTCAAATAAAAAAATTGTAGTGTAAATATTGAATTATTTATCAAATTATTATTTCTTTCTAAGATATTGTGCATTTCTGCATCTTTGTGGTCTTTAATGCCTTTGTCTTAGTTGTACCAAGAACTGTAGTATTTGAATTGTCTTGCATAGAGCTTTGATTTCTTAGTATCTGCTAGAATTTTTCTTTAATACGTATGTTTGTTCTTGTTTACCATCAAATAAAAAATGCACTTTTTTTTGCTTTTTTTCATTTCTTTTATAGTTGAATTCCCTAGACAGAATTAAGTCTTTTCAGTACAGACAGTACTAATCTTAATCATTTTCCATCTTGTGATTAGGATTACAATTGTACTATTTTCAACTATACTATTAGTTATACTATATATAACTTTTTTACAAGATATTATTCATATGTTACTGTTGATTTTAGTCTCTTTGTTGTGATTCAGGACAGATGCTGATGCCTATGGGCAAGCTGCTTCCAATCTAGTTGCAGGAACTAACCTGGAACAAATTATTCAACAAATTCTTGACATGGGCGGGGGTAGCTGGGATAGAGATACAGTTGTCCGTGCTTTAAGGGCAGCCTTCAACAACCCAGAACGTGCTGTAGAATATTTATATTCAGTACGTACATTGGTTTTCCAAAGATTGAGCTTATTTATCTTTTTATTTTCTTGTTATGTCATTCCCTTGTGCCTTAAAAATATACATGATCAGGGCATTCCAGAGGTGGCAGAAGTGCCTCCTCCTGTAGCTCGCCTTCCAACTTCAAATTTACCAGCAGCAGGGCAAGCTGCAAACACTGCTGTTCCAGCACCTGCAGCTGCCCCAGCTCAGCCAGCACCTCCCTCTGGAGGCCCCAATGCGGCCCCATTAGATCTTTTCCCACAGGTAGAACAAATATTTTGACCTTCTTATCTTTGTTTTTATGCTCACATATTGAAATTTGTTGAGTTTTGCATATTGGATTTCTATGCTTTAATCTATTGTAACTTTTTTTAATAGGGTCTTCCAAATTTTGGGGGTGCTGGGGCTGGGGCTGGGGCTGGGGCTGGAGCTGGAGCTGGAGCTGGGGCTCTGGACTTCTTACGTAACAATCCACAGGTATTTTTAGCAGACTTTATTACACACGTCTAGTTTCTTGCAAATATAAATTTCACTCAGGCTCAGAATATTTTGAAATTATTAACAACTCAATTTGCCGCATGAATGGAAGATTAAACATATTTGCTGTTTAGAATATAGCATGCAGCCATACAAGCAAATAGGAGAGGTTTTCATATGGAATCAACTAGCTTGATACATTTGAAGTTGACTAGGGTTGACAACCATATAGTTACTTTTTAATTATCAACATTAACAATTCAGGAATTTGCGAATTGTATGTTTGAGCATTTTATTTTCGAGAAAATGGTGGTGCACATAAAAATATCATGTTTTGTAGATAACACTCATTAGAAAACATAGGAAAGGAATATTATTGTGTTTAGATATTGGATAGTGTTTGAAGTATGACATAGTCTTGGGCTTACTGTCAACAGCTCTATTTTATGAGTAGATATGGGTTCAATTTTTTAGAGTATGAAACGTAACATTCTGTAGTTCTACTTCTAGTTTGCAATCTGGCTTTTCCACTGCTTGTTTTTAAATTGAATCATACATACATATATATATTTTGCTGTATGCCAATCCGTTCTTTTCAGTCAATGTAAAAGTTTATAGATACAATGTTTTTAGTGCGTGCAGAGTGCAAGCTTCAATCTTATCTTTCAAGGCAATGATAAATTTTTTTTAGATGCAGTTATTTTTTATACATTTTGTGTAAACTTCAATCTTGTTGTCTGAAGCGAAGTATGTTTAACATCTGAGAATGATTACAAATATTCTTAAATATGAAATGCAGTAACAGTCAATCCCATCTTCTACTGCACAGTATGGATGTCAAGATTTGAGAATGATCACAATAAATCTCATATGCGAAATCAATCATTTAGCTGTGTCTAGTTAATATCAAGGGAGGGGGGGTCCGAATCATCCTCTTTTAACTCTGCTTTATACTTAGGGTATCAAAAGTTTGTAGAATGATCAGATTGAGAATTCTTGAAATTGATTATACCCCATGACCAAACCTGTCATCGATTATCTTTGTGACAATATACAAGGACATAATCATTGGATAGCTTATAAATCGGCACTTGGCTTTATAGAGTGACAATGCTATCATGCAGTGTTTTTAGGTTATTATATGTATAACAGTCTCTCACAAATCTCTCAAATTATTTTCTCATTCCACAGTTCCAGGCTCTCCGCACTATGGTTCAGGCAAATCCTCAAATATTGCAGGTATGCTGGTTTCTCTCTACAAATATTTTATGTCTCCTGTAGCTTTCTATCATCCTGATGATAGATCATGAAGTGTGATCTGAAACGTTATCCAAAAACTCTCAACACAGTCTAATCCAGAATCAACATTGATCAATATTATGGATTGTTGAAATCTAATGTCTTTAATTGGTTTCTCTTTGCCGATATAAGTTATCTGTCATTACCTTCATTTGGTAACTACTGACTTTCTCTGTCTTCTTTTTGTGCACAGCCTATGCTTCAGGAGCTCAACAAGCAGAATCCTCAACTGATGAGGCTTATTCAAGAGCACCAAGCTGATTTTCTTCGCTTGGTTAATGAACCGGTTGAAGGTGCAGAAGGGTGAGTGCCACTTCTGTTTTCAATAGTTTTTAAATTTTTTCTAGGATTCTGAATTTTATTTTTTGGTATTCTATTGTTTTCTGATATTTTAATTTTGTGCATTAGGGATTTTCTAAACCAGCTCGCCGGAGCAATGCCCCAGGCTATCAATGTTACCCCTGAAGAACGTGAAGCAATTGAACGTGTAAGTTAATTGATACAACATTCTTATGCTCATGTTTGGTAGCTTTTTAAAAATTTATGATCATTTGTTTATTGTGAATTATCTTATTATTTGTAGCTTGAGGCCATGGGTTTTGATCGTGCCCTTGTTATAGAGGCTTTCTTAGCCTGCGATAAGAATGAGCAGCTCGCAGCAAATTATCTTTTGGAGCATGCTGGTGACTATGAGGATTAAGAGAAAGGATGCTCTAGTGGAACTATGTATTAATATTTTTCAAGAAGCATTTGGTTTTATCATTGAATTATGCTATCAAGAGGAGGTGCACTTTTTTTGTTGACTTTCATTGCCATAAGTGTATACTCAGGAAACTTCTAGAATGTTTTAATTCCCTAGGATTCTGCCTGTAGCCGCTCTGATCTAAATTGTAATTTTGACACTTATCCTGAATTGAACATCAGGGATGCATGTTTTTTCATCATTTTTTATTTTGATTAGTTTCTTGTTTGAAGACTCCTGCCTCTAATGTCGAGAGCAAGCTGCAGGAGTTTCCACACATTTTTAAAGTGAATTGTGTGCTATCAGAAGGCAATAATTTATTGGAGTTCCATTTGAAATGATAGTTGTCTTAATTGAAGATTTGGTTTCCATTTTATTGCCTTATCTAAAAACTTTTAAAATTTGTTCATCAAGCATGTATGACAATGTATTTGTACTTGATCTGATTTCCTTTTCTAAATCAAAATCTTATTATTTTGCAGTCTATTATAACATATATCCTTTTAAAAAAAAATAAAAATTGTGGGAGGATATTAATTGTCCTAATTGACAGATCAAAACTAATTAGGGCAACCACAAAGCATGCATGACAATGTATTTGTACTGATATCCTTATCTAATTCAAAATCTTATTATTTTGCAGTCTATTATAACATATATCCTGTTTTTATCGTGGGAGGATATTAATTGTTCTAATCGACAGAGCAAAACTAATTAGGTCAATTGTGGTGTGATTTATCTTTTTCTGAGGCATCGCATATGGCCGTTTTGTATATAGCGGTCTTGTAAATTTTCCTTGGAAGCAATATCGGTTTTCTGTTATGATAGCATGGGGTTGGACTTTTTTGGCGGTAGAATTAAATCCCTTTTTGTCATTGGTTTTAGTACTGTAAGAATTTTGATTGACTCTTTAATTTTCTCTTTGTAGTGATGGTAGTAATATCAGTTTTTAGTAATGTGTTTTACCTTTTTGGCTTTATACTTAAATGTCATTTGTTTATTGGTTAATTGATTTGCAATTGGTGCTTAACATCGAGGATAACGTTGAAATCCTTTGTATATTATTTGTTCTCAACTAGTTCAATTAGGTTTTATCAAATCATGAATAAATAATACTGCGAATTCTCATGCATTAATATTGGACCAGCATCATTCTGTGGGAGAATATGACATCCACTGTTTGGGGCATGGGTGGTGTGTAAGAATTATGTAGTTTTAAACTTTTTTGAGAAATTTCTGAATTTTATTGTGTCGTTTATTGATCCATCATCAGGATGAAAGAGAGCTGAAGGAGAAAAATGGAATACGTAGTGTGATTCAAAACTTAGATGGATTGTGAAAATTTGATATCTTTAATTATGTAGTTTGACATATACGACTGCTTTATAAAAAAACTAATAATGATTTTTATGCACCATGCTAAAAGAACGAAAATAACAGCAAACATTAACATAAGAATCCAACCCAAAATATCTGTAAATTTTAATTCGGCTATGTTTCGTTTCTTTCTCTAAATTCGTCAACCAAGATATATATTTGAGTTGAATTGGGCATCTCCATTAGAGTTATGGTGACTGGTATTGGGTTGACACTTGAACAGAACAGTACTGCCTTCGAAGTGCTTGGGGTAGGATTTGAAATCAATTTTGTCACACCTATTCATGCTTCTCATTGATTTTTTGTCACTTTAAACTGCCCTCTTGCGAGAGTCTTTAACGTTGGAATGCTCAACTCACCATCTTCAAGTTGTTTTGTTACTTTAAACTGCCCTCTTGCGAATCTTTTAACGTTGGAGTGTTCAACTCACCATCTTCAAGTTGTAGGTTCTTTTCACCCTTAAAAGGGAAATTGTAAAATTTTGTACGAGGTTTTACTTGGAAGGTGCGGGCCCCTCGGGCTCTCTTATCTATACAGGGAAATCCAAACAGATGGAAAAAGGTTTAGTGCTCACCCAACCAAAGAAAAGAACGGGAGCAGCTAAAGGTAAAAGCTATATGCATGATATTATAATATTATATCTTCATACTTTAAAGAGGTGACCTTAATTAAAAATAAGGAGCATATATCGTGAAAAAGCTAGAAGTCTCATCTCATTAGGAAAAAGCTGAAGTTAAAAGATAAGAATATTTTATGCTTGAAAAGATGTCTCGTCAAAAGTGAAGAATAATAATGTTCTCGAGGATAAAAAGACAAGGTCACTAATTAAATGACATTTTCGGAAAGATTCACATTACCATTTCAGGGTCTATTTTGATGTATGTAAATAAACGAAGCATTTTAGCTTTGTAAGTAGTAGTTCCTATAGTGATTTTTTTTTTTCATTTAGTTCATGACCAAAGATTTTTTATTGGTTGTTTACAAAAGTATTGTGGGTTTTCATTTGCTTTTAATCTTGAGTTTTATGTGTATAGATAGTTTTATTGGAGTGTTAAAATTTTATCTTTAATATTAATAATTTATTGTTGAATGTTTAATTTTTATGTTGTTATGTGCATATCTATTTTTTTTGGAGTATACATTATTTTGACATATCATATTTTCTGTCATTTTTATATTTATTGAATTTGATTTTATTTATTTTTCTTTCACTCACAATTTAGATAGCAATAAAAGAGGAGAGTTGGTTTGAAGTGGATCAATTTCCTTTGCATGCTTTAGTGGAGTTCTAATTAGACAATTGAAACTATTAACAATTAAATATATATTTTTATTGTATATACTATTTTGCTATATCAACTTCTTTCACTTTTGTATTTACTCTTTCATTTTCATATTTACTTTGCATTTGTTTTTACCCTTTTCTCTTTCAAATCAATTTATATCAATTTGTATAACATTTAAGTAAAGTAGGTTTGGATTAAAACTTGGCTTTGATATTGTAATACCCGTTTTTGTAAGAATATTTAAAATGTAATAGATTTAATTCTAGTTATTGTGAGTAATAATTTTATTATATTTCATATACTATTAAGTGGACAAATTAAAATAATTGCACAAAAGTATTTCATTCATAAATGTAATATCAAATAATTAATTTCAAGAAGACATAAAAATATAATATATGTTGAATGGTTGCTCTATTCTTTGGCTATTTGATTACAATATCCCAAGTTGTGACTTACTATAGAGAACCTATGTAACATAGTGTGTGTTTATGCACCATGCAAATGCATCAAAGTCCTTGGCTAGGACAAACTCGGGTGTATTTTGTATTTTGATTTTGTGTGCCCCCTTTTTTTGTGTTGGACTTTTGTTTATCCTTCAAACCAACCAAGAGGATTCTTCGCTACATTTTTTTTTTTTTTTGATAGGTGAATGCTTTTGACTAGAGCTATGAATCAATGATGCCACATTTGGGGGACCTCATCCTCGGTGTTCTCTCCATATCTCCTCCTTTATTCTTGCTCCTCTTTCTTACTTCCTGCCACCTTCAATCCTCCTCCCTCTGCCTCTATACTCTTTCTCTCTTCCTACTCTCCACCTTCTTCCTCCTCTCCTCTTTCTCATGTCTCCTCTTCTCCTCCATCTTCACCTCCCACTCTTCTCCTTTTTTTCTCACCTCCTTACTCCGCTCCTTTCCTCTCCTCATGTCTCTCTTCCTCCTCTCCTTCCTCGCCTCCTCTTGTCGCCTCTTCTTCTCTTCCTCCATCTTCTCCTTTCCTTTCTCTCCTCCTCCTTACTCCTCCGCTCCTACCTCTCCTCCTATCTCCCTTCCTCTCCCCTGCACCTCCTTTCACCCTCCACATCTCAACCTCCTTCCTCTATTCGTCGAGCTTCACTAGCCAATTGCCGTCACCTTTTGCTTCCTTTTGTAGCCTCCACATGATTTCTCTCCTCGAGTCTGCTCTTCTTTTGTTGACCTTGCAACAACGCCTACCAATCTCGTCCATCACTCCACTACATGTGTGCTATTTTTTGTTGCTTTTCCTTGCACCGTGTATTCCCACCATACATAGTGGGATTTGAACCTTAGGCAGTTCAACTATTTCCCTTGCAACTTGCCATTGCACTACAGGGTCAACCCCAATTCTCCGCTACATTCTTATTCCACTTATCAATACATATATTTATAATGTTTTGGTGGGTAGTTATTCAACCAACACATCTCAACAATTAACTACATCCCTTCACAAAAAAAATGGTTTAGTTATTCACTTTAATCAATTGACATTTGAATTATATTTTTTCACTCATAAAATGACTTTCATTTTACCCTCGAGAAATGTAAATAATTTTCATTCTCTTCTCTAATTAATCTTTTATACCAAAATTTAATAAAGTATTTTCACTCTTGGAAATATATATTTTTACCCATATTATAATATTTCACTTATTTTTCTATTTCCCTTCCTTTTTTAATTGGATAAATAGTTCTATAACGTTATAGTATTACAATTTCGACCATATATAGCTTCAAAGGGTGACATTTTGATAGTTGAATGGTATCCTTGATTAAATGAAAACTCCACTAAGTGTAAATAATCTTTCCATGTCTCATGTTTGTCCACAGTATACATCCTTAACATGTCTTCTAATATTCCATTGGCTCTTTCTGTTTGTCCATTTGACTTAAGATGGTATGTAGTACTAAAACTTAAACTAGTACCAAGTTCAAAATAAAATACGATTCCCAAAAGGAAGAGGTGAGTCTAGGATCTCTATGCAAAAATATTCTTTGGAAGTCCATGTAGTCTAATTATTTACTTAACAAATATGCGAGCAATATTTGAGGTAGAATATTTTATTTTGATGGGCAAGAAGTGTCATTTTGGTTAATCTATCTACAACTACAAGAATAGAGTCATGTCCTTTATGTGTTTGTGGTACTCCAATGATAAAGTCCATATTGATGGATTCCCACTTCCAATCAATAATACATAAAGGCTACAAAGTACAGAGTGGTTCACATTGTTCAACTTGTACTCTTTGACAAACTAAACATTGTTGGACATAAGTATGAATCTCAATTTTCATTTGAGGCCAAAAGAAATTTCGTTTGATTGCAAGATTGGTTTTTTTGAAAACTTGGATGCCTTGATGTAGGTATTGTTGGAAGACTAGAATCACTGAGAGGGGGGGAGCGGGAGGGGGTGGAGGGGGAATCAGTGATTCATATAAGTCACAATTTTTTTTACAAATCTAAGGATTTAATTGACTTTTGAACCAAAAGATCAAATGACAGTTTGTAGAACAGACTTGTGCATTCAAATAGTATTATGTTTGTATCAACTATGAATTAAACATATAGACATAACATTAACATAGGTTGAACTTAAGATGTTTCACACTTCATATGTATCAGAGCCCACATTAATAACATAACCTTTTATGCATGATATTTTGTCATAAACATTGACAAAGATGAAAGAATGATAATTAACCACCATTCAATGCATTTGATGACAAATTGAGATCAAATAGATAAGAAAAAAAATCACACATAAAATCATCACATAACACAATATATGTCCTGAGAAGAAAATCCTCTTGGGGAATAAAAACCACTCAAAAAATCTTTCTCTTTATTCACTTAGAGCACCAAATCCTCAAATTTCAAGAGCACCAAATCCATAAAGTTCAAAAGCATCAACTTCACAAAATATAGGAACACCAACTCCTTTACAATGCATAACAATCATAGTAAACTATCAATACCCTAGAAGTGCAATTTGCAGTCCTAGTGTCTCAATAGAAGACTATAAATATTTTCAATGAGCACATTGAAGAATGTTGTATGAGAATGACACATCTTCCTTAAATACAATAATTTGAGAATCACTGTTATAAAGGTTTTCAATGCAATACAATTTCTGGATAAGTCTGAAGTCTCATGTTCTTCTTCCAGGTAACTTAAAAAAAAGAATGAAGGTTATCTTTTAAAGACTATGTAATAACCTTTGTATGTAGTTTCAATAACTGTAAACCAACTTGGATTAGGGTTACAGGCGTCTTTTAACAAAGTCTTTAACAAGTTTAAGCAAAGCAAGTGACAACCCGAGAAGAATCATCTAGAAACCCTAAAGGGTTTTAATTATAATCAACAAGAGTTAAACCCTTATCAATAATATTTTAAAACCAAGGATTTACTCACAAACCACCATACAAATTTGAGTGAGAATAAAACTATTTTATCCCTTTCAACAAGATAACAACTTACTTAACAAATTATCTCAAGACCCATAAGCAACAAAAGAGTTTTTGTATTACTTGATCGCGATGGAAGAAAGCTGAACAAATACCATAAAAAATTGTCAAAGAGTTCCATAACTACCCAGCTAAAAGACACCAACAAATCTTCTCCAGTGTATTTGAGCTTTGTCACTTCAAGCTGCCGACAACATTCCACCTAATCATTGCAAACCCCAAACATACTTTCCATGTGATTTTTTTCCTATCGTGCCCTAATGAGGGCTTTGAAATAATGAAATAAAATATATCTTTTACCAAGCTTTGAAAATAAGCTTTTGACCTTTATTATACTCGACAACCTCATACTTGAATAAACTTTATCACATATTTTAGCATGCTTGATTCTTTCCAATAAAAAAGTGTTTTATGTCACTTTTAGTACCCAACACCATGTGTGGTACAAGCAACAAGCATTTTGATGCCTTAAAAACATATGAGATGCAAATGATAAGGTCTATAGACCTTTTAAAATTTAACCTGTCTTGCCTTAGAATATGTCCATGTTCTAGGTCTTCATCAATATCCAACTGAGTTCATATCAACAGTTATCACCTTAGCACATAAACAATGGAGAATATACATATGAGTGGAAAAACCTAAGTCTTGTAATTTGCATTTTTTATGAAAACACAAGATATGTCACCATATACCAAATATGCAGAACCATCCAGTAACACATGGAGACTTCAACACACTTGCACAACATCAACTTGAGAATGAACAAATGTATATACAAGTATATATAATGTATCTTATGTGTCTTGTATACAATGCACAAAGCGTCAAATGTATCCATCAAATGAATCTGCCTTATATATCTATCTTGTATCACCATCAAATCATCATCAACTGAATTTACCTGTGACATGTAACCTTGAAGGATCAAACTGAAAATCATCCTGTCAAAATGATAAACACTGTCAGCATCATCATATATCAAAATATTGTAACTGCATATCATGTAACTGCAACATATCATTCACCAACCATATGTGAATAAACCAATGTAACTATATGTGAATAAGCTAATGTAACCATATGTGAATAAACCAAGTTGAGAATTCCAAATTAAAAAACTAGTTTTATCATCAAGGACAAACCACAAATCATAGACAACTGAAAGCCAACAAACTCACCCTTTGTCCTTGATGGAAAAACACATATCATCTTTTCCCCTTTTTGCCTCAATGACAAAGAATGAAAGAAGAGAATGTGAGATGCCATGAAGATAAACAATTGAGAAGCCAACCAATTATCCAACACAATAACCAGCTGCAAGTAGAGTAAGATAGCAACAAACTAAATATGCAAGAGAGTTGTGAATGAAAATATATAGAAACAAGCTCCCCCTGAACCAAAGAGAGGAGAATCAATGAATTAAGGATTGAGAGATAACTCCCAATCTGAGCCTCAACCTTTCAAAGACTTCTTTGGATAGAGTTTTAGTGAATATATCAACCACCTATTCTTGTGAAGCAACAAATTGTAGACACACTTCATTAGCCAACACTTTTTTGCAAAGAAAGTGAAATTTGATTGCAATGTGTTTAGTGCAAGAGTGCATAACAAGGTTCTTAAAGATATTGATTGCACTTGTATTATTACATAAAATAGAAACATGCTTAGAAAATGTGATACCCATATCAGATAATGTTTGAGCCATCCAAAGCAATTGAGTACAACAAGAAGTGGCAACTATGTACTTTGCCTCAACAGTAGAAAGAGAAACAAATTCTTGTTTCTTACTGTGCCAAGCAACTAACTTATCACTAAGACAGAATGCAACACCACTGGTGATTTTCCTACCATCCAAGCAACCAATCCAGTCAACATCTGTATATGCAATCAGAGAGAAATCATTGCTTCTAGGATACCAAATACCATAATCAAGAGTACCCTGAATTTACTTAAAGATTCTTTTAACAACAGTAACATAGGATTCCTTAGGTGATGCCTAAAATATTGCAACCATGCAAACTGCCTGCATAATATCGGGTCTAGAAGCAATTAAATATAACAAATTTCCAATCATTGATCTATATTCAGATTGATTTGCATTAGGTGAATCATCAACCTTAGTGAGTTTGCAACCTGTAACCATTGGAGTACTAACATGATTGCATCCATCCATTTTAAACTTCTTAAGCATCTCTCTAGCATACTTGGTTTGAGAGAGAAATATACCACTTTCAAGTTGAGAAACTTGAAGACCAAGAAATAAAGTCAATTCTCCCAACATTGACATTTCAAATTCAGATTCCATAATATGAGAGAATTTTTTACTTAAAGCATCATTATTGCAGCCAAAAATGATATCATCTACATAGACCTCAACAACCAAAATATCAGTACCTTCAATCTTGACATAGAGATTGTTGTCAACACCACCTCTAATGAAGCCATTTGATGTCAAATGATTGTCCAGCCTAGAGTACCATTCCCTAGGTGCTTGTTTTAAGCCATATAAGGATTTTTTTAACCTGTAAACATGATTAGGATTTTCTTTGCAAACAAACCCTTCAAGATGTTCCATATATACCTCTTCATCTAAATAGCCATTTAAAAATGCAACCTTAACATCCATTTGATAAACAGTAAAATTCTTATAAACAAAATAAGCCAAAAATATTCTAATGGATTCTAGCCTAGCAACAGGTGCAAAGGTTTCACCAAAATCAATACCTTCCATTTGAGCACATCCTTTGCAAGCATACCTTGTATTGTTGTGAACAAATTTTCCATTTTCATCAAGCTTATTCCTGTAAACCCACTTGCCACCTATTACATTTTTGTCATCAGGTCTTGGGACTAACTCCCAATTTGACTTATTTCTTCCTACATAGCCTTAAGCCAACATTCATCCAAGAGATCTTCATCATAGTTCTTAGGTTCAAATTCAGTAACTAAACAAAAAACTGAATGCTCTGCTATTTTAGTTTGTTCTTCAAGTTGAGCAGTTTTTCTTTGTGTTTGAACTCCAACATTTCTATCCCCAATGATATGACTTTGAGGATGATTTTAGCAACATATTTTGAAGGAGTTTGGGGCATAGTATTTATAGGACTTTATGTCTCAACATCTTTAGGTATAATCTCAAGTTCTGTTTTTGATTCTTCCTCATCAATTTGCACATGATCAGTTTCTAAATGTAGTCTTTCATCAACTTTCACATTTATTGTTTCAATAATCTTATTGAGCCTTTTATTATTGCATTTGTAGGCTTTAATTTGAGTTGAGTATCCCAAAAAGATACCCTCATCACACTTTGATTGAAAGTTGCCTAGATGTTAATCATCTTTCTTGATAAAGCATTTATTGCCAAAGATTTTATAATTCTTTATAGAGGCAATTTTTCCATGCCACAATTCATAAGGAGTGAACTTTGATTTCACCCTAAGTTGCACTTTGTTTAAAATGTATACAACTATATGAACAAATTATTTCCAATACATGTCTGGAAATTTAGCCTCATCTAACATGGTTCTTGCCAACTCCTTCATAGTTCTATTCTTACATTCAACAACCCCATTTTTTTGAGGTGTTCTAGAAGCTGCATATTGTCTTTTAATATCACACTGCTCACAATAATCAAAAAATTCCTAAGAGGTGAACTCTCTTCCTTTATTAGATCTCAAGCATTTGAGTTTTAGATTAGATTCTTTTTCAACCATTTTACGAAAGATTTTGAATCTTTCAAATGATTTTGATTTATGTTTAAGAAAAGTAACCCATACCATTCTTGTATAGTCATCCAAAAACAACATGAAATACCTTTCACCATTAAATGACCTTGTTCTACTTGGGCCACACAAATATGTATGCACCAGCTGTAAAGGCTTAGTTGAAGAATGTTCCTTTGACTTAAAAATGACTCTAGTTTGTTTACCATTTAAACATTCTTTGCACACAAAATTTTCTAGTTTATCAAGAACTGGTAAACCTCTAACATTTCGGTTTTTACTAATTCTAACTAAATTATCAAAGTTTATATGTCCTAATCTTTTGTGCCATAACCAAATTTCTTCTACTTGACCCATTAGACACATACCTTCATTAATATCATTACTAGAGGTGTCTAGAAGGTTA